>JAEQML010072435.1:0-15513 GCA_016904865.1 Pissodes strobi
ACTTTTCCTCCAAATAAAATATGCTGTTTTTTCTTCAAATGTCGACAAATTAATACAAAAACATCTCTTTTGAATAGTAATAATATCTAATTATTATTAAAGATAAGTGGGTTCGCAAGGCGGCTTCTGTGTCGGTGAATAGGCACAGGTTGTTGCTATAGTAACGTAACATAAAGCTGTCAGTGGACACTGTCAACAATAATTATTTTTTCAAGATTGCGTCTCCGATTGCGTTTTAATTCCGTATTGATAAGCAGTTATTGAGTAAGTTTGATTAAATAATAACCCATTTGTTCCTAAATTAGTGATTTTTAGAGATGCAGTCATAAATTGAATGATAAATACAAATTGTAGTTTAATAAATCTTGAGTTGTTGACGCTTATTTTGTTGTCTGTTTGTATTGTATCTATGTTGCTATGACAACACTTTTACCTCCGCCGGCGGAAAAGTGAACACTTTTGCTCCGGCGGAGGAAAAACGAAACTTCACGGTCGTTTACACAGTCGAGTAATGACGGATTTACTGACGTTTGAAGAAAAAATATTTTCGTCGAGTAATGACGGATTTACTGACGTTTGAAGAAAAAATATTTTTTCTTCAAACGTTAGTAAATCCGTCATTACTCGACTGTGTAGGCGGCCGTGAAGTTTCATTTTTCCTCCGCCGGAGCTTTATTTTTCACTTTTCTGCCGGCGGAGGTAAAAGTGTTACCATAGCAACATAGATACGAACAAACAACAAGGCAAGCGTCAACAACTCAAGAATTATTAAACTAAAATTTGTATTTATCACTCAATTTAAGCGCTGCATTTCTAAAAATCACTAATTTAGGAACAAATTGGTTATTATTTAATCGAACTTACTCAATAACTGCTTATCAATACGGAATTAAAACGCAATCGGAGACGCAATTTAAAAAAAAAATATTATTGTTGACAGTGTCCACTGACAGCTTTATGTTACATTACTATAGCAACGACCTGTGCCTATTCACCGACACCGGTCTAAGCCGCTTTGCAAACCAACTTATCTTTGATAATAATTATTATTATTACTATTAAAAAGAGATATTTTTGCATTAATTTGTCGACATTTGAAGAAAAAACAGCATATTTTATTTGGAGGAAAAGTTACTTTTCATGGCTTGCTCTCTATTACCAGCCTCACTCCGTTCGGCTGTTAACCACGAGCGCGCCATGAAAAGTATCACTTTTCCTCCATATAAAATAATATACTATTATCGTACATAATAATGTGCTGAGGTTTGAACAAACAAAAATTTATAAGAAAAAAGAGATAAACAAAATATTTACGTTTTTGTTAGCAGGAGATGAATTTTGGTTGGACAAAATAATAGCAGTGTTCGTTTAATTTAAAGTAGTTTTTTGTCAGATCTATACATACACTTTTACCGTTTTAAAGACGACTATGGGAAGGAAGAAGCACTGTAGTCAAGAAAAATGTGAATTGATAAAAAAAGGGCGTCGTGATGGAAAATCTTATATGCAAATTCAAAATATTTTGGGATGCTCAGCTAAAATGGTAGCGAATGCTTAGAGATGGCAACCTATACCTGAAACTAGCGGTGGTAAATGCAAAACTACATCCAGACGGGACACACTTATAATTCGAGCGTCAAAAGCAAACCCATTTCCAATTCAAATTCAAATTGTTTATTCATGCTTTTATACATACATAGCACTTACACACGTCAAAGTAGAAAAAATACATATAAAGCCTTAACTAACCTAAAACCTTACACATTAAAAACACTTAAATTATTTTAAAATAGTCAAAAGAACATAATTTTGCAAGTCACAAATTTAGTTTAAAATGTCAAACATATTACAAACAACAAATTAAAATTCAGGCAAAACAATTAAGATCAGACAAAAATTCATTCGCCGAGTAATATGCACTACTGAGAAGAAAACTCTTTACTTTACTTTTAAATGCTATTATCGGTAGCTGTTTTACATTTTCAGGTACTTTGTTGTAAAAGTGAATACCTAGATGATTAGGCCCATCCTGGCAACGTTTTAACCTCCAACAGTTCAAAACAAGATTTTGTTTGTTTCGAGTATCATGGTTATGTATGGAATCATGCGTTGTATAAAGAGTGATGTTATTTTTAATGTAGCATAAGGTTTCCAAGATAAAAAGTGATGGCAACGTTAGTATTTTATTTTGTCTAAAGGCTTCCCGGCAGTCATCCCTATATCCCAGACCCGCAATCACTCTAACTGCCCTCCTTTGAAGACGAAAAACCCTCCCTGCCCCCGCAGCATGTCCCCAAGCAATTATTGCATAAGAAATGTGCAAGTGGCAAAGAGAGAAATACGCCTGTCGGAGGACAGTCTGAGACACACACTCACCCAGGTTACGCAGGATATAAATATTTTTGCTCAGCTTTGTAGAGAGCTGATCAGTGTGTGCATCCCACCGAAGTCTGAAGTCTAGGATGACCCCCAGGAACCTTACAGAGGTTACCAAGTCAGTTTCTGGTATTGCCCTTGTTGAAAAAAATCATGGATTGAGTTTTGTCCACATTAAGGAAAAGTAAGTTTGAACTAAACCATGCTTCAGCCATCTCCTGTGCCTCCCCCGACTTTGCTGTAGCCTCCTCCAGATTTGCATGCTTATTAGTTATGGCAGTATCATCTGCAAAAAGAGGGTACTGTGACGTAGGGTCATAACCTGGTATATCATTAATATAAATTAAAAAGAGCAGTGGTCCAAGGACTGATCCTTGGGGAACGCCCACAGTTACACTACCTCTCGCAGACTCAACCCCATTCACTTTGACTCTCTGAGTTCTATCCAAAGATAGCTCTCAATCAAAGATAGGCTAGAGTTCTCAAAGTTGTAACGCTGAAGTTTTTTTTAAAAACAAGTGGTAAGAGACACAGTCGAATGCCTTACTTAGGTCACAGAAGACAGTTGTTGTAGAAGTGGATTTATCAAAAGCGTTTAGGATATTTGAAACCAAATCTAAAATACCTAAAGTGGTATTAAGGCCCTTTCTAAAGCCAAACTGACTGTTAGTAAATAATTTATGGGTTTCAAAGAAATGAGCTATCCTGGCAGCTATACATTTCTCAAATATTTTAGAAAGTATTGGTAAAAGTGAGATTGGCCTATAATTTGAGACATCGCTTGGATCTCCTTTTTTAAAAATTGGGGCTACTACAGCCTCCTTGAGAGCATCTGGAAATACTGACTCCCCAAAACAAACATTTATTAATTTAGTTAAAGGACTTATAATTAGGTTCTTAATAGATTTAATTAAAGAAACATTTAGGCCATAAGGGTCCCTGCTTGTTTTATTTTTTTTACATCATTTGCTTCGTCAACACAACTTCAAGAGATTGTGGGAGTGAATGTAACTCCTAGGACAATACGACGACGACTTAAATCATTATCTTTTAGTATTAGTCAAAACTTCTGTATTGATTTTTATAATGGGCTTTATGCCCGTAAATAAATAAATAAATAAATAAATAAATGTTACCAGCAAGGACTCCGCAAAAGGTACCTTTGTTAAATAAAAGACAAAGAAAGAGGCGATTAGAGTTCGCGAAGGAACATATTGTATGGCCTCTAACTAAATGGCGTAATATACTGTGGTCTGACGAAAGCAAAATTGTGTTATTTGGTAATATAGGCCGCAGAACATACCTTAGATGCCCTTTAGGAGTCGCATATCAGCCTCAGTACACTATTAAGACGGTTAAACATGGTGGTTCAAAATTAATGGTTTGGGCATGTTTTTCATACTACGGAATAGGACCTATATTTTGGATTAAAAACATAATGACTGCCAGTATTTATGTTGACATTTTACAGGATGTTATGCTGTCCTATGCAGGATATGAAATGCCACTGAAATGGATTTTTATGAGTGACAATGACTCAAAGCCTACCAGTCGATTATGTAAACAATTTTTAGAAAATAAAAAAATTAATATTCTAAATTGGCCAGCACAAAGCCTGGACTTGAATCCTACAGAGAATTTCTGGGGTGATATTAAGGCTGCTGTAGCACGTGAAAAACCTATGAATCAAGACGAGCTCTGGGCAGTAATCAGAGATTCTTTGAACAGCATTCCAGTGTCCAGGTGCCAAGGTTTGGTTAACTCTATGCCGCGACGTTGTGAAGCTGTCATAGCCAATAAAGGGTTTAGAATTAAGTATTAGGTTGCCTTTTGGTCATAAAAGAAAAATATTGTAAATTAATCGTTCTGTTTTCTTTAATCAGTGATTTTAGTAAAATGCTTCTATTATTTTGTCCATCTTAGATTTTGGAATTATCTCGTTTTTCTTTGATTTTTAAGAATAAATTTAATAAGCCTTACATTGTTTTGATGCATCTTAGGTGAGCGGCAAAGATACTGTTTTTATGTTTTAGTTGATCTACTAAAAAACTGAATAAAAATATTTTCATGAAAATTTCGTAAGCACTGCTATTATTTTGACCACAACTGTATATAGTGCTACTGAGATCTTCAAGGTAATTTCATTATCAGATGCAATGCAATTCTTCTTTTTTTAATAATGAACCCTGCGATGTAAAAATACTTTGTATGTTGTTACCAATAAAACTATTAAAAAAAAAATCTATATTTTATGAGTCGCCAAGTCGCCATTGCAAAATAAAAGAAATTCCAAAATACTTGCATTAGGGGGTCAAACATCTCCACCGACACTTCCACTCTAAAATACCTATATGCAACATTGATAAAAATTTGCTTATTACATTAGCAACAGCTGATGCAGGACAATAATTAACTGTAAAATGGGTTTAGGTACCTGGTACTTAGGGTATAACAGTCACAAAGTCAACACAATAAATAAACGAGGATATTATAATGTTAATAGCCCCTCAGATACCCACTAGTATACAAAACTTTCTAAATTTCATATTATTTTTAGAAAACATATCTACTTAGGTGAATGTCCATTGTTTCCACCTACCTACCTACCTGGTTTTTGCATTCTAATCAGTATATTTGCCACTTGTTACGTGTACTAACTTTTAAAATAGATTAGCTAATACCTAACAAGTCTTAAATTTACTATTTAGAGAACTCATATCCATAATAATTGGGTACATTACAAAATAGATACACAAAGTACATACGTTTTAGGGAAAAAACGAAAAAAAATGGCGTCGAATTTAACCTTACAAAAGCAGCCTGTAGGGGGCTACGAGTTAATTTCCAGTTTCGAAGAATAACAAACTTAATGCACCAACCTTAATGAGTTCTTCTACCACTTGCTTGTAGTTCTTTTTCGTTAATGTAACAACTAAATAACCGATTTGTGACAAGGCAAGAGACAACGAATCAAGGTTCATAGTTCCATGAACACGGCCTCGAAAGCTTCAAATCTCTTTGAAGCTTTCTTTGGTAAGCACTTGCACCAGAACAACCAAGTTTTAGTAGTTTGTAAAGAATAACTAAACACTGAATGGCCCAAGACCATCATCGAGTCTTTTAACTTCCACTTTCTCAATTTATAAACCTCATCTTACGAAACTACAAAGTACAAAGCACCTAGATTTTCACGTCACGTAAGATGCAACTTGACAAACGCAAATGACAATAATGACATTCAAAATGTCGGCAACGGCCAACGTCATCTCTAGGGGTGCGTTCCTCAGTAGCTGCGTTCGTTTTTAGCCTCGCCGAGTAGTGCGATTGGAGGCGGAGCGATGCGCGAGCTGTCCGATAAGATAACTTTTCATATAAGATGTTGGTATTGACACCTGACGGTTGCTAATTCGGTAAGTCTTTCTAGACTTGAAATTTTTAATTCATGCTTAGCCAAAAAGTGTATACATTTTAATACTAATATATATTTTAACTTTACCATAAACCTAACTACTCCGAGTTAGGTTTATGACTTTACAAACGCAAATGAAACTAATGATGTGTCGGCAATTGGCAACGTCATCTTTCAGGATGCGTTCCTCAGTATCTGCGCTCGTTTTTAGCATATATTTAATACTACTATATCGTGAGTCGAGCCAAAATTTGTCAGAAATCAAAACGAGATAGAATGATCGATGTGTACTTTCAGCGTTGAGCGCAAGTCAATTATTTCAACCAATAAGCGTTGCCCCTTCGATTATCGATCGCCTCCACGTGTGCGTGGTCGTATAGAGTGCCGAATTGTCAGCTCGTTTGCCGTTTTGTTGTTTATTGCCGTTTACCATATATTTAATAAATATATGCCGTTTACAGTATTAAAGTCATTGTGAGTCGTCCATTTTGATGTTTACTGTTTGCTTTGTACTTTACTCAAATCGCTATACTTACTTTGTTTATTGTTATTTCGAAGTTTTTGTTGTTTGTTGCCGTTTACAGTCGTTCATTTTGGTGTTTACTGTTTGCTTTGTACTTTACTCAAATGCCTATACTCACTTTGTTTATTGTTATTTCAAACTTGGACAATTTGTCGGTGTGAACTTGTAGTGAAGATGCCAATCATAGAATACAATTATGTAAATTAATTATGGATTTGTACAGAAATGTGAGATTTTTCCATGAAGCCAAACAAATGTCGTCTAAAGAAGAATACCTATAATATAAGACAAAAATACACTATTTTATTTAAGGGGAAATAAAATTTGAAGTGTGATAATATCATGTTTTATTTACCTCTTAACCCAAAAATATATAAATGAATATCTACAGTTACATCCCGTTTGAAAACTAAGGTTCATATTTTTTTGTAATCATATGTTGTTTTTCAATTATTTCTATCCACCACAAACATCTATTCATTTTTGGAATATCATTAAAGTTATACGACAAATAAATTTCCTAAATTATATTGTTAACATAAATACTAATTTATAATGAGGGCGTTTCACACTGACTTGGATTTCAAAACGTACATACCATATTTATGGTTTTAATATGTGAAATATACTATACTATTTGCCTCGCTAGCTCATGCGCAAATTAAGCAAAGTACACATCAAGCAAGTGCAATGAGTGCGACAAGTACATCCTCGGCGAACTGCAGTTCCATAGTAAACAAGCTCGACACACGATATAGTAGTATTAAATATATGCTAAAGTATTAAATATATGGTTTTTAGCCTCGCCTAGTAGTGCGGCTGGAGCTAGAGCGATGCGCGACCGCTCGGATTAATATACTAAGAAAATCTTTCATGTGAGATGTAAGTATTATTTGACGGTTGTTAATTCGTTCATTCTTCCTGGGTCCTGGGCTGAAATTTTGAATGCTTCCAGGAGTTAAAATTTTTGGCACATCAATCTGCCTAACAATACAGAAACAGATTGCAACTCACTAGTACTTTTGAAAAACTCGCCAGAGCTAACCACCGGTATATTGAGATTTATAGTATCGTTATCGTTGTTCACCGTAACTAAACTCTTGCTACATTTTTTCCTAGAACTTCAAAACAAAGTTGATAATCAAGGAAAAACGGTTACGCCAAATTAAAAGAGAATGGGGGAGGGTACTGTTCATGATACGTTATTCTTTGTATCATGGGTACTGTTAACTGTCAGTTACAGTGGCTTTATACAAGTTAGTGAGTTTTGCGTATTCGCCCAGTAAGGCCTCCGTCCGGGCTTAGCTAGAGCTGAGGCAACTCTCCCAGATAGGTTATTTTAGTTATTATTAGATCGGTGGTACTATATTTTTAGTCCCTTTAAGGTGTCGAGCATGCGTTCTTGAAGGCTCCGACTATCACCAACAATTCTAAAATGGTAGCCTTAAGGTTAATCTTTGCATGCACAGACAAAAATGATCCCACGGGAACATCTGGTCTCCCCCGGCCTAGATGCCGGAGTAAATGGGGATTTCTTCTAGCCAGGACAGTCGATTTCCCCAGGGGCAGAAACAACACAAGACATTGCACGGACCACATCACAGAGCTTCAGAGTTGTGCGCGCATCAAATTGTTGACAAACATCATATTTTTATGATCCAGCCAATTGCTCTCAACTGGTCTCATAGCGCGGTGGTAAGATGCTGTGCTTGTGATACGGCGGCCCGGGTTTAATTCGCGTCGATGTTTTTTTATTTTTTTAAGGTTATGCTTGTTTTTTTTTTTTTAATTTGGGTTAGTTTTATTTGGTTGCGTTCCGGAGCGAGCGGAAGGCTTTGCATGAAGTGAAAATGTATAAATACAAATGCAAACCTTAAACAACGCATGTGTTTGTCAACAATGTAATTCGCGCGCAACTCTGAAGCCCAGCGATGCGCTTCGGGCAATGTTTTGTGAGAAACAACGGTCACTGAACGTCTGTCACGTGTGGCGACAAAAGAGCTGATACCCAACGCATGTTGACACGACCGAATACGAAGAGGAAGGCCAAAAATTTAAAAGGTTATTAGTTAGTTAGTTAGTTTTTAATCATGGGCTTCGCGGTAACGCATTTACCCAGAAACGACCCCTGTCCAGGCTTAGTTAGAGCTGGGGCGACCCATCCCAGATAAGTTACACCTTGGTGGACAGGGATACTATTTTTTGAACCCCAGTATGTCGAGTATAATAATATACTCCTGGAGGTTCAGACTTATTCATGCACGGTTTGTTTTAAGGTTCAAACACCACCGGCTGGACGTTCACACTCATTTAAATCTTGACCATGCACGGGGCTCTAACCCCCGGCTGGACGTGACACTAATGAGTTCAATGACGTTCCTGATCCTGATCTTAACTAACTAATCCATGAGCGTCTAATTCACAGCATGCATTCCGTTTACTATTGGTCGAGCGTTTGTTTACTATTTTAGAATGTCTAATATTTCACTTCCTTTTTTTTATATATTATCTATGTTCACTTCCCTCATGGCCCTCCGCTCGCTACGGGAGTACAACCAACAAAAACTAACGGAAAGTATCCCAAGGCTGGCCTAAAATGTGAATAATAACTTGTTTTGCTTCTTCTTCTCGAACTACTGGAGCAAACTGGTCGAAAATTGAAGTAAGTCACACGAAATTACGATTTTTGAGAAGCTATAAGTTTTGGAGTGTCCTAACTTGCAATAAGAGAAATCGTTGACATTTGCTCTAAAAGGCTAATTTGCCTTTATTAAACTGATGCTGGCATTTTTTTCAGACATACCGTGACCGAAGGATATTCCCGATGTACACTCGTTAGATACCTGTATTCCTCAAATATCTAAATAATATTATTTCGTGCTTCTAAATTAATTGTGATATATTTTTATGTTAAAAACACGTTTATATTTTTAATATATTATAGAA
The DNA here is from genome assembly GCA_016904865.1 of Pissodes strobi. Classification (NCBI taxonomy): domain Eukaryota; kingdom Metazoa; phylum Arthropoda; class Insecta; order Coleoptera; family Curculionidae; genus Pissodes; species Pissodes strobi. The sequence goes on from JAEQML010072435.1 coordinate 9,255, forward strand.
GCAATCCTAGCTTTCCTTCATTTATGTCTCCAACTCTTAATAAGGATAAAAAGTAAAAAAATTAAATGAAGCCAAAAATCATTTTAAAATTCTTGACAAATGGCGAAGGAAAATTTTATTATGAAGGATTGTGTTAAAAATTCTCAGGGGGAAATTCTGAGGTAGTTAAGATACCGTATGCTGGGAGGATTCAAGAAAAAATGAATAATAACTTGTTTTGCTTCTTCTCGAACTACTGGAGCAAACTGTTCGAAAATTGAAGTAAGTCACACGAAATTACGATTTTTGAGAAGCTATAAGTTTTTGAGTGTCCTAACTTGCAATAAGAGAAATCGTTGACATATGCTCTAAAAGGCTAATTTGTCTTTATTCAACTGATGCTGGCATTTTTTTTCAGACATACCGTGACCTGAAGGATATTCCCGATGTACACTCGTAGATACCTGTATTCCTCAAATTTCTAAATAATATTATTTCGTGCTTCTAGATAAATTGTGATATATTTTTATGTTAAAAACACGTTGATATTTTAATATATTATAAATATAATCCTAACTTTCTTTCATTCGACTTCATTCAACTTCCTAATTAGAATAAAAAGTAAAAAAATTAAATGATAATTAATTTTTGCGATCATGATGGGGGTCTGGGAGTCGTTAAAGCTCAATGTCGGTGGCGCGCGGGAGGATTTTCTTCTGCTCCGGCAGCAAGGCCGCACTCATGGCGCTGAAGTCGGTTCGCGCGCGCTCTTTGTTGGTAAGGGAGTGTAGAAGCTGGTTGATTGAACTTGCAAAGCGCAAAAAGGTTACGCTGGTCTAGGTAGGAAACGAGACTGCTGATGCCTGAGCCAGAGAAGGCTCCGCACGCAGATACTTGGGGCCTGATCCCTGTGTGCATGGGCATCGCCCAGTGTGTTCGCGAAAGAGCTTTGGAGGCCTGGATGGAGGGTCCGGCTGAGGACGTATGGCGGACGGCTCCGGGGATGAGACAGACGAGGCTCATGATACATGGGCCCGCGAAGAGTCTCGCCAAGGAGCTGGGAAGGAGTGCAGGGCCCTGGTAGGATTCTACACAGGGCACTGTAGGCTTAGACGGCATCTGACCCTGCTGAGAATTATTGCAGAAGAGGGGGAGTGTACATGGTGCATGGAGGAGGGGGAGTGTACATGGTGCATGGAGGACGACGAGACCCCATACCATCTACTTACGGAATGCCCCGCCTTCGCGTGGGCAAGATTCAGAATCTTTGGCGTGACGTCGATCGAGTCAGATTCAGTGGGTCGTGATAGTCTGAAGGAGATGCGGGCTTCCTTAAGGAAGGCCGGCGGCATCCTGGAGGTTCTCTAATGCGGGCTGGGGGCACAATGGGCCAAACTGGTGGCCTACGTGCAAGGCCCGCTAAAGGCCACCCCTTCTACACTAATACTGGAAAATCCCATCAAAGGTAAAATCAAAAATTGATTCCAACTGGTACCCAAAATAGCTGCTTGACTCAGGTCGACGTAGAGAGTGACGCCAAGAGATCGAAAACCCGAGAAGCAGAGAATACTCACTTCGAAAATCTCGCACAAGCTTTAAAACATAAACATTTATTGCTATGACACTGTGTCTTGCTTGGCTTGCAAGAACACCTTTTAAATCCCTTTCCCTCGGTATAATCTAACCCAAACTATAACCAACTCAACAACAACAATGACGATTGCAATTCGCCTTGCACGTCGTTAGTCGTATTATATAATACGACGGATTTCATCTCGTCGAATTCTAAAACACTTGCGCGTTTACTTTACTTTTTATTTTGAACAGTAAGAATTTTAATTCAACTGTTTGAAAGACAATCAGAAAAATTAATTGTTACTTACGTGTTCACTTATTTGACTTATTAAATGTTGAAATAAAAAATGTTGAATAAAGCTTTTGTTCCAATGTCATGCGTTGCAAATAATATCTGGAGTGATTTGACATTTATCAAATCGATGCGATTCTATCAGCCTTTCAAACATTGCAAAAATTTTGGTCTTATGTGTTTAAACGCACCCTTAAAACTACAGGAAATAAGTAGGGAGAACACGCGGGTCGTTCAATAAAGAAACTTTTTCACGTTTTAATCCATATTTCATTCAAAATCTATGAATAATAAAGACATGAGATCATCCATGTTATTGTAGAAATCATGTTTCTCTATACAGGGTGTCTTAAATACCGTGTGCCACTATGGCTATCTCCGAAACGGTAAGTGCTACGAGGTCGGTTAAATTAGAGAAAAGTTGCCATTTTTGATACCGATTCAGGATCCATTTACAGTGTTGTCAAAATTCTGTTAGTTTCTAAGATACAGGGTGATTTATGAAAAATGCCTAAAAACATTTCGTCAATTATTACAAAAAATGTTCATTGTCGAGACACAGTTTGAATCCAAAAGTTGTATATTTTTTTGCGCTCTACAACATGGTGCCTTCAAATTTCACCTCCGGCGTTTCGTGTTCGGGCCACCACCATCAACTTAATTTTCTTAAATACGGACCTGCATTTTTTATTTCAGATTTTAAGAGCCTCTGATGTCCCAAAACCAATGACGTATCTCACTTATTCGAAAAATTCACATTATTTTCCATAAGAACATAATGTGTTTTGGAAAAAGCATTTTTTCGAATAAGTGCTATACGTCATTGCTTTTGGGACATCAGAAGCTCTTAATATTTGAAATTAAAAATCCAGGTCCGTATTTAAAAAGAAAAAGTTGATGGTGGTGGCCCGAACACGAAACGCCGGAGGAAAAATTTGAAGACGCCATATTGTAGATCGGAAAAAACTATAAAACTTTTGAATTTAAACTGTGTCTCGAAAACGAATAGTTTTTGAAATAATCTACGAAATATTTTTAGGTATTTTTCAGAAATCACCCTGTATCTTAGAAATTGACAGGAATTTGACAACACTGTAAACAGATCCTGAATGGGTATCAAAAACGGCATCTTTTGTCTAATTTAACCGACTTAGTAGCACTTACCGTTTCGGAGATAGCAAGAGTGGCACACGGTATTTAAGACACCCTATATACAAAGGCATAAAAAATAATTTTAGCTCCTCCTAAAAAAAATCAGTTAGTCGTGTCGCTGCTGGAGGGATTAATATATGTTTATAAACCGAGAAGAGAATACTTATTTTCTGCTTTGTTAACCCCAACAATTATTTTAACTAGCAACCTAACGGTAAGTTACATATCAACCGATCTCCGACGAATAGTTTCATAACTATATTATTGAAATGAAGTTTCTGGTGAATAATAAATTGTTTATCTCGGTGGCAATGTTTTTCGTCATTCACACAACGATCGAGACTATTTGCGTCGATTCTAACGATATATTATCCTCAAGTTGGATGCCTGGAACGCTTCTCGAACATATAGGATCAAAGGAAGATCATCGTCTCGTTTCTAAGGGATCTACTAACGGTACTAATATCGGCGAAAGAGTTTTAGATGGAACAATAAGTAATGCATTGGACACTATGACTTTTCACAGGTAATAATTATTTTCATTTACTTAGTACCTCTAATTCAGAAATCTTAAATACACAATTTGAAAGTTTCGCAAAAAGGTGGATAAAAGCGATCGTGATAAGTACGCTCCCCACTTTTCATAGGCTGTATTAATACGTTAACGTCATGACATGACTGAGCTTGCATCTGCGTAAAAAAGCTTGGCTGAGTTTTTGTCAACGTCAATCTTATATCATCTTAACCATCCAACTTATCCCTGGCTTTTATTTTGATCTACAGAAGAGCTGAAAATCCACTTTCATAGAGATAAGTAGAAGCAAATATCACTAATATTCGAAAATAAAGCATGGAGATTTTAAGATACGAATAGCGCATAGCATAAAAAATGCATCCTGCACTTCATCGCGAATTTCGACAACATCCAAAGATGGGTTTCGTACTAAAGCTGCTTCTTGTTTAGACAATTCAGGGAAATGACGTTAAATTTAAAATTCAAGGGCTTGAAGATGATCATTAATTTTCTTTGCTAAATTATCTACGATTCTTTGAGGGAGAGACAGCTGATGTCATGTTTTTGAACACTAATAGACACAAATTTCACATAATAGCCATCTAATGAATATAATAGGAACGGAATAGGCTTTTTCAGATATACGTGTGTTAGCAGTACCTATTTAGTTCGTAAATTATCTATATTAACTTCCTTTTGGATTCATTCGGCGTTTGCAGTTTGAGGGAGAGACAGCTGATGTCATGTTTTTGAACAATAATACACAAATTTCACATAATCGCCATCTAATAAATACAATGGTAAGGGAATAGGTTTTTTTCAGACATACGTGGGTTAGCAGTACTAGCGCAGCGAAATAGGGCGAAAAATAGTTAACAAAAATTTTTTGAGGTATAACCAGATGAAACCTTCATTGCATTATTGAATGCGTCATTGGACAACCTAAAAGGCCATTTACGACTTTTTTAACGGTACCAATTTTTTTTAAATCGAAAAATGTATAAAATTTGTGAATATAAATAATCGGACTTTTTATTACTTACTACGCAATATCTTCGGAACTGTTTGACATATTTTAATTATTTTTTTTTTGTTTGAAAGCTGACACATTAGCGCATGTAACAGCATAAAAAATATATAAAAACAAGTTTTGTTTAAGAAAGAAACAAAAGGGAATGTAATAGTTTCGTTTTCCTGGTGATGACTTTTTGACGAATCGGAAAACTTTTTTATTTTAAAGAATTTCGATACATAGTCTGCGAACAAAATGAAGCAAGAAGTATGAAAATGTTTTCTAAAAAAACTGCTACAATGTACAATTCATATTTTAGGTAATATTGAAAGTTAAATAGAGTAAAACATTGCGCGCTTGTTGCTAGGCCTCCGCGGGGATAACAGGGGATAATAGGTTAATCTGTGACAGAGAGTCGGTTAACATAATATTGCCGGCTAAGCAATCATGCTATCGCCAGACTTCGGCGGCACACTCCCACTTAGATGAAATTCGCCTCAACAATAAACAAACAAATTGTAAGTAAATATGCAATTTACAATAACATATTATTATACCGGTTACATAAATTTATTCAATAGAGTGTATAATATCATCCATCAGACGTTTAAAAATTGTTTTTGTAAATGGCTTTGTTAAAATATCCTCCAATTGATCACTTGAACTTACGTAATTAACGGATATATTGCCTTTTTCGCACTCATCCCACACAAAACACAGTTTCACATCCATATGCTTCGTTCTGCTGTGGAATTGATGTGCCTGGCTCAATTTAATTGCTGATTGATTGTCCACGAGCATCTTCATTCTTGAAGTTGGAAGTCCAATTTCTTGGAGAAAAGATTTCAACCCCAACGCCTCTTTTACACCAAGAGCCAAGGCAATGTATTTAGCCTCAGTGGTGGATTAAGCAACAACGGATTGTTTTTGACTTTTCAATGTGATTGGGTCTTTAGCAAGCATGAAGATGCATCCGCTGATTGATTTCCTTGTGTCTACACAACCTGCGTAATCGGCGTCTGTGTAACCGATATAAAGAGCCAACAGCCTCGCGATAAGGTATCTTTGGATTGCAAACTGAGTCATCAGAAGCTGCTGTCAAATGAATACTAGGTTCGGCTGGAATAGACAATGGTTTTGCCGAGCTCATGTTAAATTTTTCAAGCACTCTTTATTGACATATTCCCCTTTTCCTTGATCGCTCTTGTTGTTGTTGGTCTGATTTTCCATCAGAGCTTTGTATTCTTTGAACTTATTAAGGACTTCTGATTTCTGTTTCATGAACTTGACTGTTCTGTAGCCACTGCAATCATCTTTAAATAAGACGAAATATTTTGACCCACTAGGTGAAGGGATATTCATTGGGCCGCAAACATCAGAATGTATCATTTCACCAGGCTGATCTCTTCTAGGTCTTCCTAGGCTTTTATGGGGTTTTCTTACTTGTTTACCTAACTGGCACGACTCACAAAAGAATTCTGCAGCGTTATTAATCTTCAAATTTTTGACCATGTCCTGATAAGCTGTTTTTTTGATGGTGTTGCAATTTACATGACCAAGTCTATCATGCCACAATTTCAACGAATTATTGACGTTGCTTACGTTGCACTCCGGCGGGATTTATACTTTGAAGTTCATGACCCATAAATCACCGCTTCGCGTACCGAAACAAGATAAGTTAAATCAAAAACCAATCGACTTACACTCCATCGAGGTCACAAATGTCGGCTCAGAA
>MU195493.1:0-14365 GCA_016904865.1 Pissodes strobi
CGAATTCTTGTCTATGTAACGATTATTTAACATCAGAGCAATCATAAGCGTTTTTAGTATCGTATAATACCTAGCCTAGTAACGTACTGTGAAAAATGTCTGAGCAGAAAATAGTTTCTATCGATATACAAGGTTTCCCATGCTCAGGAGGATTTATTCCTAAAGAGCTTGCTATCTATGATGGAGAACGAATTTGTAATTTACTATTCAAGCCACCTTATTGCAAGCAGCTATTGAGAGAAGAAGATCTTAAAGTAGTTACATATTTAGAAAATAACCACCATGGTTTACTTTGGGAGTCTGGCTTCATTGACTTAAACGATGTACAAAAAGTTTTACTGGATATGCTAAAAATGTATGACAATCCAAAAATAATGATCAAAGGCGACGTAAAGATGGGTGTTATAAAGCAATTTATTGATGTGAAACAAATATTCAACGTCCCTATGAAGAGTGAACCAAAGTTGTCTAGATTTAAAAAAACGCCAGAATGTTGTTTTCACAAAGATAGTGGCATTTGGCATTGTGCCTTAAATAATGTTAAACTATTATATAATTTTAGATTCTGTGTGTTAAATGACATGTGATTAACATTAATGATATTAAACCAAACAACAGAAAAAAATGTTGTTTTATTTCCTTTCGTATCGTGAAAAGCTAATCTATACTAAGAAATAAAATACAAAATACATGGTTATATGCATTTATTAAGCATCCATACTGCAGAGTTTATTTACATCCTCAACAATTTTATGTGGATTAATATGAATATATTCTAACATATAATAAGATAAGTCGGTAATATTTAAATTACAATACTGTTTGATTATATCTAAACAATTATCTTCAGTCATACTAGACACTTTTACATATGTTAATACATCATCATAAAAAGTCCTTAAATCTAATTCCTTAAGTAATCTTAACTTAAAACATACTAATTCATAAATATTTAAAATATCTTTCAAGTCATCTAAACAAAGACATAAAGTAGTCATAGTTTCTGAACTTTGCATTCTAATAACTACTTCGCCTAATAACTTAAAAGCATCCAAAATAAAAGTCCCAGCACCATGACAATCATCTTTGAATTTATAATCTTTATCAGCAGCAGCCTCCTCAACGATTAAGTTACAGCAAGAAACAAAGAATGACCAGTCAGGATCGGTGATAGATATAGATATTTCTTCTTCTGGGAGATTCAATACTTTACTCGTTATCCTGACACTGGGAAGCAAACCTCGTGCAATACTAAGCCCTACAACAATTTTAAAGTTCTTGGTAGAATAACAGGCTTCAGCCAAATATTTGGTTTCTTTCTTGATTTCTGAATTAGTTCTAGCCACCATACGATTAAACTGCCACTCCCAACATGGTGACGAACAGGATGAGTTTGTACCAAAACACTCTTCCTCCATTAAATTCTCGATATCTGAAGATGGTATGGAACTGTAGCTTGACATGACTTCTAAACAGATGTTTGTGCTACTAAAAATTATCCCTTAATAGCGGTCTTATATAGGGAAATTTCCCACCATATTTATTATAATGCTTGAACCGTGTTTATATTTAATTCCAGAAACAAGAGCTTGGCTAAAGACCAGCCGCTATCTCTTTCCTTAAACTCACTCGCTTTACAGGATAAAATTTGTTGAAACTCTGTAAATACTTCCTCTAGATCTGTATTTTTGGAAATAAATACATAGCGTGCGTTAAAGGATTTTATATCTGATCTTTTTTGAGAAGCTAATAGATATAATCCAAATAATTCCATATTTACTTTAAGATTTAAATGGTCTGAAAGGCCCTTTTCTATTAAACGAATAATTTTAGGTTTAAGTTCCTCCAAATATAACATCACATCCATAGGATGTAACTTGGTAGAAAGTCTATAACTAATCATCCTATTTTTGAATGCAGTTTTAACAATTTCAACGCCTGCTTCTAGCTCAACACAACATCTATCCTTATGTTTATTACTAAGTCTATGCGAATGAGAGGAAACATTTTCCTTGCACTCCTTACAGAAGAAAGACATTTTTTAAGACTGAGGAGAAAACGCTAGAATATTAATATTTATATATAATTTATTATACAACATCTTTGGAACCGTCAATCCAACTATTATAAGATTTATCGAAACCAAGCCACTTCACAAACATTTTATTACCCTTCTTTTTCAAAATCTGTTCTATTAAGAAAACATTAGGCTGTTTAGTTTTTTGTAGTTCTTCTTCATAAAAACAACCACTTATAGGCTGCCCTCGAAAATCTTCTAATATATAAGTTGTTGGACTTGTGATTTTTACTTGAGATATTTTAAACAACTCGGTAGTCCAATTTGGAGTATATCCTTTTTGAAATATATGTTTATATTTACTTATTCGAACAACATCATCCACTTTGAATTTTTGTTTTCCAACAACTTTAATATGGCCAAAAATAGAATCTAATAGCTTTTTCTCCTTCGATTTATTAACATCTTTCGGCCGCATCTGAATCGTTCTATGCCTTGAGTTGTTGTAAGTATCTGTAACTTGTTCCAACAAGTTTATCCACTTGTGGTTACCATTTAATGTGAATAGTCTAAACAGTTTCTCCTTTATAGTTCGAATTACACGTTCTGCAATAGATGCTTTTAAAACACTAAATGTACTATAGTGGTGAATTCCATATTTTTTCATAAGATTTTGAAATGAGGCATTATAGTATTCTTTACCGTTATCAGAAACAAGTTTTTTGGGGATTCTCTTCGATGTTTTCAATATATGATCCATCGCCTTTGAAACATCTTGAGCAGATTTAGATTTTATGGCTCGAGTCCAGAGATATTTCGAAAAACAATCAATTACGACTAGTATATACTTATACCCATTATTTTCACGAGAATACTGATCGAGTTGAGCCAGATCTGTGGCAAAGGTATCATCCAAACCATATTGAATAAACCTTCTTCTGATAAATTTTTTTCGAGCAGGACGATGAAGTTCTTTTACTACTTGCTCTCTAGCATTCGGGGCTGTAGACATTCTTGAACTGAATGTAAATGTCTACATCGATGTTTTTTATACAGAATTCTACTTTATATTTACTGGTGTATTATGATATCCTTTAAGTTTATCCAAATCACCAGTAATGGGTTTTAGTGCATCAGCTATAACAGTAGCTGCTATATCTTTCACCATGGTTTTTTCCAAATGTGTATAATCCAATTTTGCTTTTAAAATTTCAGTATTTTCTTTTTTGAGTTTGTCCAAAGCAGTGGAAATAGGTTCCAATGCATTAGTTACTAGGATATTAAGGAAATCCTTTACTCGAACTTCTAGTTGATCAAAGTCATGCTTCAACACCTGAATAATATCTTTCTTGGTAGCTTCAAATGTTTTCTCTATAACCAAAATTCCCTCGCTAATATTCTTTATGCTGATTTCTACTTTGTCTATTCGATCTTTGAATTTTTCAACATCGCTTTCAAATTTATCGTCAATATTATTAATTCCCCCACTAAGAGTATGAATAGTCTCGTTTAAGCTTCTAATAATATCACGAAGCTGGCTGGCAGTAGAATCAACATAATTTTTAGTTGACGCATCATTTCCATCTGTAGGTGCTTTAATATTACATAACCTACGATTTTCAATATTATAATCGCCGTCACTAGTGAAGGATAAAATGGATTGAGAACGAACAACTTGTGTTTGTTTACGAGTAGAAGACAAAGAATGACCAAACTTGTTCATGGTTAAAACTATAATGAGGAATTATACATGTAACATCTTATTTAATACGTTCCAACACATCCAACTCTACGAGTTCTTCTAAAATACTCATGATCTCGTTCAAATGATTTCCGTTTCCTGCTTGGCGTGACGCATCGAGCTTTGCAAGGCGATCGACTAACTCATTCACATCGTCATAGTAAACATACTGTTTTGGTTTCTCATTATATTCCATTAAAGCAGCACCACTAGATTTAGTATTTGATAGCGTATTTGATCTAGTTCTGGCCTTGGACGGAATTTTGCTTCCTGAAGGAGATTTATTACTGAATGAACCACTTCTAGTTTTAGCAGCTTCCGATGCTGCAGAAGTTGGTAGTTTAATCAATGGCCTTACAATGTTTTGATATTTTGCTGAATTAGTTCCTTTTATTTGTCCGCTTGGACTATAATTCCTCCTATGAACATTTGTTCGATTTAAAATATCTTTAAATTGTAGAGCATCTGTTTTTGTATTATATTTGGGATTTTTTAAAAATAATAATTCGTATAATCCACGTGTCCCCGGATATTCAACAGCACCAACCTTAATATCACCATTAGGCATAAAATCTACTTTTTGTGAACCCATCGACCAACCATCTGATGTTTGATCGTGTTGTAGACCATATGCATGATCGATCTGATCAGAATCTTCGAAATATTTATCAACAAACTCTCGTGATATTTCTGGATATTGCTCTAAAAATTCTTTATATGCATCGCTTCTTTCAATGATAGATTTTTGAATATCATCTTTTAGCTCATGAATAGGTTTATTAAAAACGTCATCCTCATCCTCCTCCTCGTCTCTTATATAATCCTTTGATGTACCGGATACTAATTCGAGTGGTAGATATTTCGGAGTACTGGTTCTAGTTGATTCGAGCTGATGAGGTTTTGGAAGTTCATATGTTTCCTTTATCTGGGTTTTTGGTATTTTAGGCACTTCATGCCTCTTCAGTTTTTTCTCGGCATTCTCCACAAGCTTATTCAGAGGTTCTTTTATAGGATTCAAAATCTTGTTGAGAGCCTCATCTTCTTCAGAACGCTCCAACTTTAATGATAAATACTTTTTTCTAATAGATCTGGCAGTATCATTAATCCTCTTCTTAACATCTTTATCGAATTTGCTTAAGACAGGTGGCATGATTGGATAGCAAGACAGGACAGGTCAACCAGGCCAGGTCAGAGAGGGTAGGCAGACCTGTTTAAGCCGTATAAGCCGTCTAAAAGCTGTATATCGACCTGTATAGCTGTATATAGACCTGTATAGCCTGTTATAACAGATAACCAAGTATTACACACACCAGAGATGTGTTCTCAATCAGATCACGACTTATACTGAGAATTATCATTAGCTTAAGGTATTATATAGGTATCGAACTTGTTTCTATATCTACCTTTACGAATATCATCATCTTTAACTATTACTAGAAATCCATATTTATCCTTCCAAGTCTCTGAACAAATATTTTTAAAAATATCCATCGACATATCGGTGTTCACGTGATCGTCATACACATGTTTGAGATTCATATCATCTTGTTTAAATAATACCAACATGTTTGCATTATCTCGAACTAACTGCTTAGGTATTTTCGAATATGTTTGGCATAAATAGAATGAATCAATCGCATTATGTCTTCCCATACAAAAATAATTTCTTATTTTATCCTGCTTCTCACAAGCCACATCGTCGAATATGAATACTGATTCAGGTTTGCTATGTTCGGGATCTAATACAGTATCACTATCACTATACCCATAAAACTTAACACCATGTACTTGCTTCAAAACTTGTTCGAGGAATTTATACTTATCTTGATATAAGGACTTTGAATATACATATACGTTTTGAAATCTTAACCCATTTACATCAGTTAAGAGACTTAGCATAACATTCGTTTTTCCGCAATTACTTGGACCACAAATGATCGCACGTATCGTATCTGGTAAGAGTTCACTATGTCGTTTTCGATTGTTGATCTTCTTTACATCAAAATTGGCTATACTAATATTAAGTTTCTGTTTTTCTTTTCGCATTTTATATAAACAGTGTACACTCTGTCGTGTCGTTAGTAGTAATGAATGTGTTGAGGGGTGAAGGTCTCTTAAATAGGACAATCAACAAACTTCCTTTTGAGCTACATCTGCCAGGATATTCGTATTGTGGCCCAGGCACGAAACTTGAAAAGAGATTAGCACGAGGTGATCTTTCTGTAAATAAGTTGGATAGTTATTGCAAAGACCACGACATTGAATATTCTAGAAGCGAGGATCTAAATAAACGTCATCAAGCAGATAAGGTCTTGGAGAACAGAGCTTGGGAACGAGTTAAAGCCAAGGATTCAACTTTCGGCGAGAAGAGCGCAGCTTGGTTAGTTACTTCTGCAATGAAAGCTAAACGCAAGATGGGTATGGGGTGTAAAAAACCGTTCAAATCCTGTGTTTTAAGTAAAGTGAAGAAACATGTTAAACATTATGGAAACGGCTCACCTAAAGATAATATAAAATTAGCACTTAAAGCTGCACGAATGTCTATTAAACAAGCTGGAGGACGAGGAAAAGTCAAATTACCAAGAATTATTCAAGTACCTAAAATCGGTGGAATTCTCCCACTCATACCAATTTTCGCAGCATTGAGTGCTTTGGGCGCCTTGACTGGTGGTGCTGCAGGCGTTGCGAAAGCTGTAAATGATGCCAAATCAGCCACAGATAAACTAAAGGAATCTCAAAGACATAACCAAACGATGGAAGCCATTGCTTTAGGCAAGAAAGGTAATGGTTTATATCTTGCAAAACACAAGACAGGCTATGGTTTGTTTCTCAAGAAGATGTCAAAAAACTCCCAGTAAAGCTACCTAGACGACCATTGACTAATATAGACATCGAGCTATATGCGAAATTATTGAACTTTGTTAATTTCCGAGGAGTATTTATGCGAGACACTTTACCAAAAATTCCAAAGAAGAATGAATGTGGTGTAATTAATCTTGATTCAGACAAAGGATCTGGAACACACTGGGTAGCTTACAAGAAGATTAATAATAAAGTAGTTTACTTTGATAGTTTTGGAGATTTAAATCCTCCTAAAGAAGTGGTTAATTATTTTAAAAAATGTAAAATCTTCTTTAACCATGATCAGTATCAAACATATAACACATATAATTGCGGTCACCTTGTATTATCATTCCTTTTCAATAAATCAGTATAAAAGTCATGTTTGTTTGATATTCATCTAGTCATGTCGCAGACGTTTACGCTGAAAGGTCGATCTAGCTGTTTGAGCGTTGATATTAATCCTCCAATCGAGTTAGATAACAGATATACATATTCTGTGGCGCTGATATCACTCAGTACTTGGAACTCGATCCCAAACATCGAACCAGGACAAAACAAGTTTTACTATTCCATTAGCGGAAGGGAAAAAGTTTTGGAGATTCCAACAGGATCTTACGAGGTTTCAGATATTGAATCTTGGTTACTGTCGGCTTTGGCTAAAGATCAAAAGGGAAAAACTCTCATCTCTTTAAAACCAAATAATAATACATTAAAGTGTGAGCTGAAGTGTGTTTACGACGTGGATTTCCAGCCTGAAGATAGTATCGGGAGATTATTAGGATTTTCTAAGAAGGTGCTGAACGCTAATATACGTCACGAATCAGATCTCCCAGTAGAAATAGTACAAGTAGTTACCATAAGAATAGAGTGTAATATTATATCTGGTTCTTATTATACCAGCAACCCGTCGCATACATTGTACGAGTTTACGCCGTCTGTAGATCCTGGGTACAGTATAATTATTGAGCCTAGAAACCTGATTTACTTACCTGTAAACAGATCCAGTATCGATAATATTACTATAAACATATTAGATCAAGAGGCAAGACCTGTTAATTTCAGAGGTGAAGAAATCGTTGTTAGATTAGAACTTAAAAAATATGGGTCTAGTTTTTAACCAAAAAGGAAACTATTTAAATACCAACACTCCTACCATAACCTCAGTCAGTAGACAAACGTCAGAGCAGTCACTCACCTGGAAAAGTTTAGCGCAGCTACATCCAATCGCAAACAATTATGGATATCGTATCACAAAAACTACAAATATTTCACCCAGTCAGCGTAGATGAGTCTATATCTCGAGAAGAATGGCATACATATCACCCATTCACGAAATCATTTAACAACAGCGATGAGATAGAAATAGTTATCAACCAACAAGATATTTTTATGGATATTAGTCAAGCTGAGATTTATATAGAAGCAAAGATTACTGAAGAAACTACAACAGGAAAGACCGGTTCCTGCTCTCTCACAAATAATGCAGGTGCTTTCTTATTCGAATCCATAACCTATGAATTAAATGGTAAAGAAATTGAAAAAGTACGTGATCCTGGTATTACTAGTACTGTTAAAAGCCTTTTATGTCTTAACGAGCATGAGAGTAAAGCATTGGATATTTCAGGATGGTGTTGGCCAGGTGGAGTGATAAAATCCTCTATTCCAGCATCTGGAGAATTTAACTTACTCATACCGTTAAGGTTTTTCTTGGGCATATTTTCTGATTATACAAATGCTATTATGGGCAAACAGAAAATTAAACTAGTTCGAGCTAGAAATGATGATAACTGTTATGTCAACGCTACTGGAGATAAGAAAGCTACCATATCAATTTCAAACATCGAACTAAGAGTTAAGCACATATACCCCAACGATTTATTAAAGCTAAAACTGTTTGAAGAAATCGCTAAAAATAAACCAATATTTATGGGATTCAGAGGATGGGAAATCCATGAACTACCTGCGCTAAGAAATACAAAGAGAGATATTTGGACTGTTAAATCCATGTCTGAGAGAGCTCGATATGTTATTGTATTTTTCCAGAAAAATCGTAAAGACAACCCTAAATCCGATATTACGTATTTCGATAATTTAAATATTACCGATGTTAGGTTATATTTAAATTCCGAGGTTTATCCATATGAGTCACTCAATCTGAATTTTGGAAATAAACAGTTTGCAGAACTGTATAGAATGTATACCGAATTTCAAAAATCTTATTTGGGAAAAACTCTCAGCGAACCGTTATTGGATTTTACTGCTTTTGTAAATAGAACTCTGTTTGTAATTGACTGCTCAAAACAAAACGAGGCTCTTAAAACTAGTACTATCGATGTAAAGCTAGAGTTTCAGAGTTCGGAGAATTTCTCTGATGATACTCGAGCGTATTGCATCATTGTACATGACAGAGTTTTGGAATATTTACCTTTATCAGGTAATGTTCGAAACCTGATTTAATCAGTTTACAACAAACCTTGATAAAATGAAGTTCTTAGTCATAGACGCTCAAGGTTATTCTATCCCCGATTTTCATGTTAAAGAACTTTCTATATATGATGGCAAGCAAATAAAAACATGGATTTTTAAACCAAAAATATTATTTCGAGATTTGAGTGAGTCACAAAGGAAAACTACGCAATACGTATTTTTAAATATTCACGGTATACATTATAAAACAGGAAATACTGAATATAATCAACTTAATCAGATTCTTTATCGAGAGCTTCAAGACGTGGATACTATTTATGTTAAAGGATATGTAAAGAAAGATTTTTTAATTAAAGCCTATTCTGAGATGTGTTTAGAAACACCTAACATTGTTAATTTGGAATTTTCAAAGGGTGAAATACCTAAATTAGAACGTAGTGATTCAGCATGTATACATCATAAACTTAAAATTTGTTCTTGTAGTGTTAAGAATGTTGTTGTATTATATGATTATATTGCCAGCCTTTTACCTCAATAAATACTTTTAATCAAACTGTTTGTTTTATTTGCTTAAAAAATAGATAAATACAACCGATCTCAACATTTAGGCTCAGTATATCTTTAGATTATGTCGAGTACACTACTTACGAGAATTCATAAACATTTAGAAAACCTTTTATGTGTGAAAAAAGATTTAGGGTTTTACGAAAATAAGAAAAAAATATTTTCCGACTTTAAAAAACTTAGTATGGAATCAAAGTGGCGCAAGGTGTTTGAAACAACTTCGAGATCTGGAAATCAAACAGAATCTAGCGATGCTAGAAGAATAGCTCCAATGCATGTTTTTCGAGAGTTAAATATTAATGATATTATAAAAGTTATTGCATCAGACGACCAAATCATTTTGAAGCATGTTGGTGATGTCTCAATTTCTTTCACGCCCGATGAATTTATGAACCTCTTAGCGTTTCTCGAATCAATTAATGATAGATGGTGCGATACAAATTTCTACATTGGCGAATATATCTATATAAGCTACTGGTATGAAGAGGAAAGCAGGGGCCTAACTATTTGCGATATGCGTACTAGAAACTGCATTTCCTGGAATGAGTGTAACATAGATTTAGTTTTAACCTATAAATATGACTTGTATGGATTTATCGATAAACTAGACTAAGAAATAAAATAACTAATTAAACAACAAAATGTTTTATTTCAAATATAAAAAAGTTGTATAAAAATGGTGTATAAAATATGAAAAAGCATAAGTCTGTATACATATAAAAATTACTATAAGAAATAAATAAATATAATAATATAATAATAAATATCTTAACTAATAATAAATAACTTTACTAAACCCATTAAAAACATCGTCTTTGCCAGCCAAAAGAAATAAGATAAAGAAAGCTGTTAGATCAGTCTTGGCCCTTATGGAATTTCCGATGATTCCTTATACAATGGTATATCACGATGGCCTATCGCAAGCGTGAACTCGGACCCGTTAATAATGAAGCGTTTGTCGTCCGCGTAAGACAAAGCTACTTTATTTTTCAGTTCGACATACATATCGTGTTGATGCGAACGGAACGTATTCATCTCGCGATGAATCCGTGTGCCCGCTACGTCAACAGCAGTCTTGTAGTCTTCAAGACTTAGTTCTTTTTTAGTAACGCAGTCAGGCACACCTTTTGCTTTTTTGGTTACGTTACCTTCCACATTAATACAATACGCTTTCGCTCCGGTTCCAAAGAACTCCCACACGATTTTACCTGCATACTCATCTTTCATTCGACCAATGATTGATTTGTTTACAGGAAGATCGTATGGGTTATCCTCTGAGTAATTAGATGTATCGAATCTATCCAAATTATCACGCATATCGTTGTAGAAATTTTTTGTTTCAATATTTAAAATAAGAGAGTCAGTATCAGTGTAGAGTAGAGTGCCTTTATTCCCGTATTTTGGTTTAATATAACTATACAAAAAGTCGTACATGATCGTTTTGGATATGTCCAAGATGGCGAATCCCACGTATATGGGCTTATCATATGTGACTTTCTGTTTAGTCATTTGAATAGCTACTAAATTTTCGCTGTAAATCTCGACGTTTTTGAAATGTGGTTTTGACATCCATGCTTCGGCCCCTAACTTTCTACCAATGTTTTCCCAATGGGTAATAAGTTTAACGTTTACTCTTTTCTCCACGTTTTCCATCGTTTTCCCAAACACAGCATTATTCATCAGTTTGAAAAAGTCTTTTTCAAACTTGTTGGTAGCAGCATTTCGTTTTGCTGTGTTTAGGTCAATGTAAATTTTAAGCCAGGGAGATTGATTGAAAGAGAGAACGCGGTGAATTTTTGTGAGTTTAAGGCCATGATTTAAAGCTTGCTGCAAATTTTGAAAATGAATAACGTATTTCGTTTTCGATTGGAAATTTGGGATTAATTTGTTGATTTTTAATTTAGAATCTGGTGGTTTGATGGATTCTGGGCAAAAGGGTAACTCGTTATGTGCGTAATGCAATTCATCCGGATACTCTAAATCGACTTCAAAAACGTATCCGGTGTTTGAATTTTTGTCAATTTTCATATAATCTAAATTTTTAATTTCGTCTTCCGCGAGCCATTTAAAATTACCCGTTGGTAAATATTGTGACATGGCTGCACCATATAAATTGGTTGCATCCAAATACATGAGGTAGGAGCTTGGTTTGGAAGCATCATAATGAGGCATATACTTATTATTTGCAAAAGATTTCCTAACACTACACTGACTGACTCCCCCGCGTATCCCGTGTTTTAAGAAGTGTACCATATCTAGATCCGTTAAAAGCTCAAGCTCTACAGATGTGACCTTGAGAGCTGCGCAAAATGACAGCGCAGGTGCGGTATAAAACTGACATGGATCTAGACCGTATGTTGTGAGGCACACTTCTCTAAAATTCTCAAAAACATCTGCTAAAATTAAAACGTCGGATTTTAAGTATAAATCTGAATATTGGCCTAAATTTTCGCATTTGAATAAAGTCCATACAGTCTGTGCACGCTTGTAATCTTCTTGTGTGATGGCTTCTTTACGAAGTTCATTATAGAAGCCATCAATTGATGGTAGCTTGGTATAATCTAATTTTGAAAACGATGTCACGAAAGAATATGGGAAAACACCCTTCTGTCGAATAAGCTTAAATTCGTCTTCTCGCGGAAAATATTTTCGAACTTCTCGACATTGTGTGGGTTTTAAATTTTGACTTAATTTATCTAAACTAGAGGCCATGAAACGAAAGCTGTCGAGGAAACGTAATTTCAAAAATACCTGCTTTTGCTTACCTTCTCCATATTTGACATTATCCACCAAAATATGTTTGGTAAATGAAATATACTTTTCCTTATTTTGGGGGATAACATCCAATTTCTCGTTTTCGGGAGCTAGTTCTTTCACGAACAGGTGAGAATCGAAGCCGGACATGTTGTGGAAAAAAATGGGAATAAAAAGTGGGACTTTGAAATTTAGGTTGCATATAGAGTGAGCCGCACCTCGAAATTTTCCTGTAAGATGACAATGATCTCTCACTCTTTCATCTTCCGGCTTAAATGGTTTCTCGCAAATGTGACAATCCTTAGCATCACGAAACTCTATCTCTTGTTCAACACTCATAGGAAGCATTGGCACAATATTTTTTAAAAATTGGTTATAGATTGATTTGCAATCAGTCTCTAACCACTTTACGAAAACTTTAGGCGCGTCCTCGCCCCTAAATGTTTTGAATATAGAGTGAGAATCGTCGAAATCGCATTTAATATAGTAGGCAAAAGAATAAGGGATGTGTTTATGTGTTCGGACAGTATAGGTCATTTCAGGATCCAGCTCATTTTTCTCTATATTGAGAGGTTTAGAAATAGTCTCGAAATCGGCGTAAACAACAAAAGGTACCTTTAATTTCTTTTCAAAATCGGTATATTTAAGAATATTCTCAGGAATCTCTTCGCCATATTTATTTTTCTTTAAATTTGTTGTCGGGACTTTAGCTAAAACGTGACCGCAATCGTATTTTTGATGTTCTGATAATTTTTGTTGAGATGAAAAATATACCAAACACCCATCACACAAATGTTTTGCTTCTGTATGTCTGCTTAGTTGACTTGATATTAAGCGAGACATGTTTCTTATTAAACAGTAATGGCTATTTCCACAGTCATCACTGATTAAAAGTAGATTGACATGCCTCGCTTTTCGTGATCTAGTAAAGTATAAAGGACCTACAACTTCTGTGATATTTCTGCCATTTTCAAATTTTTTATCTAAGCCATATACATTGACGGAAATATCATTGAGTTGTTCAAACTTTGAAATTACTTTCAGTTTAATCGGAAATTCCATACCTGTAAAGTCCAGTTCATTGAGGAATGGTGTATAGTTTGCGACTCTATTCGCATGTTGACCCCAATCAACTGGATGCAGGGTAGCTAAGACTGACCACATAAAACATTTTTCGTCTTGATTTTGAATGTTGAGAACAGCCTTCCTCGATTCTATTTCTTTTGGCAGCGGAATATATGACGATGCCTTCACTGGGTTGACCTTATTTACGCATACTTCTAAATGGAGGAGTTGTTGGAGAGTCCAGCCTATAACAAGAGAAAAAAATATTGTTTAGGATACAGAACAAATCAATGATTGAAAATAATTATTTTAAAAATCAAGATAAAAATCATGTAGAATAAGAATAAAATACATACCACTATCTTTTTCCTGGAACTCTGATGCCTTCCTGTCCAAGATAGCTGAAAACTGGATGAACAGCTCCTCCAGGTCTGCCCCTTCGCTCACCGATCGGAATTTTGTGTTGAATGACTTGACCTCCTCCGACTCCTTTGCTTGTAAGAGAAACCGCCCGAATAACACCACACCGACTTAGATGTGACCAAATCTGATGATTTGGGCTCCTACCAGCTTGATGAAATTTCCTTTAAGATGTTCCAAAAATCTCATCACACTGGTGGGATCTTGACGTGAAGAAAGCCGGTATGTTGCAACTCGGGCTCGAAATGCAGTCTGTACTATCACGACTGCTTCCTCCTGCACTACACAGGTGTTGGCGATGTGCTGGAGCTCCTCAAGATGTTGTCTCCATCGGGTGATGGAGATCTCCAGATCACAGTTGTCACATCGCCGTGTAGATGAAGTTGAAGGTTCTGAAACAAAAAAACATTATTTAGTAAAGCAAATTATTATGCTTATTATTATTATTATTATAACCTAAAATAAAACTTACTATTGTCCTGGTCAAGTCTAACCCGCTTGGTCATGGGTTGCGGTGGAATCTCAGCTGGAGC
>JAEQML010072443.1:0-15510 GCA_016904865.1 Pissodes strobi
TAGTTTAAGCCAAAAAAGTCGGAAGATCCGCTACATTTGAACCGAAAAAATGCCCTCAAAGTTCGAGTTTTGACACAAATTTTCAGCACCACTTCACAAAAGCACTAGAAATTTAGACAAAACACATCTGAAAATCAATGGTCGGGTGAAAATATTAACTAGGATACATTTGCGTCGAACGAGAGACCTCCGTTTTGTTCCGGTCCTAATTTAAAGCGACTCATAGCCATAGCCCCATTAAACAAAATTAAATTTTACTTGTAAATATCCATCCTCCTTTTTACTGTCAACTGTCACAATAGCCAAAACAATGATTTTTAAGAAGGTACACTGTTGCCAGACGTTTACTGTAGTTTCGTTAGCAAAATTCATTAGAAAAATGGTGCGCTATTCGCCCTGTGCGTTACGCCCGGTCCTACGTGAGCGATTTGGAGCGAACGCGAATCAGTGGCGATGCCGTGCGACTATATTAACTTTTCGTACGGCATCGCCAGCGCTTCGCGTTCGCGTCGCCTGTAAATCGCTCACCTAGGACTTGGCGTTAGGGTAGTGGGAGAAATGGCGAACGATCGTGCGCGCGAGTCGGAGAAATTTGGAACTTTATTCAGCTACTATACAAATAAACACGTGGAATACATCGAAAAGGGTCTGATGTCATATAAGCACTGTCGATTTTTAAGATTTTTTTGGGTTCAATAGAAAGATTACATCAAATGGAACACATTAATGCAAAAAAATTTGCGGATGAAGCACTTTTGACGCCAAAAAATGAAAAAGAAATTTCAGATATGAGGCCATTTAGTGACATTTAAATGCGAAAACTCTCCCAATATGACGTTAATGATGACAATTTACTTGCAATGTTGTCAGACTTGGCTAATCTTCTTGATTTTCAAGTAAGCAAATTGCAGGGGCATGTTTCATAAAGTAGAATAACAACTTGTGAAAGTAACTAAACAAGAGCAAACCGCGCGCTTGTTCTTTATATGCCTCAGACTAACCAAATAAGCTCCCATTTGTCTGTTAACTAACCCAAACTAACCAAAACTAATTCAGACTAATGCAAAGTAACCCAAACTAACCAAAACTAGTCCAGACTAACGTAAACTAACCCAAACTAACCCAGATTGTCCAAAAGTAACCCATACTAAGCAAACCTAACCCTGGCTGTTTAGCCATACATGTATATATAAGTAATAAAAGTTTACTTACGGTACACTGTCGACGCAATTTGTTCATTTTAAATGCCTTAGATCAAGTATATTTGTCATAAAATTAAATAATTTTAAAAGACAAGCGCGCTACGCACGCTTGTCGTAACTCAACCACAGCTAACCCAAAATAACCAACACTAACCCAAACTAGCCAGCACTAACCAAAACTAACCCAGGCTAACCATAATTAACCAAAGTAAAGAGACAAGAGCGCGTAGCGCGCTTGCCTCTTCGCTATTCCAATCTAAACAAAACCAGCCGAGCATAACCAAAACTAACCTATACTAACCAAAACTAACCTTAACCAGCAAAAACTAATCCAAGCTAACCCAGACTAACCAAAAGAAACCCATACTAACCAAAACTAACCCTAATTGACCAAAGTAAAAAACAGTGCGCTACGCGCGCTTTTCTCTTGGCTATCCCAAAACAAGCAAATCCAACCCAGGCTGACCAAAACCAACCCATGCTTACCAAAGCTAACTCAAACTAATCAAAACTAACCAAAACTAACCCTAATTAACCAAAGTAAAGAGACAAACACGCCACGCGCGCTAACCCATACTAAGCAAAACTAACCCAGATTAACCAAAACTAACCCAAACTAACCTAAACTAACCCGAACTAACCAAAACTAACGCAAGCTAACCCAGACTAAGTAAAACTAACCCAGATTAACCCTAATTAACCAAAATGAAAAGAAAAGCGTGCTACGCAACATTTTCTCTTCGCTATCAAAAACTAAGCAAAACCAACCCAGACTAACCAAAACTAATCCATACTCACCTAAAGTAACCTAAACTAACCCTAATTAACGTATTCCAGATTAAGCAAGAATTATCGAAACTATCTTTAATTAGCCAAAGGAGCGCATTGAGGCGAGCGCGCTACGCGCACGCCCATCACAAAATCAAAATTAATTCAAAGTAACAAATAAACGCACTACGCGTGATACTCTCTTAAACTAATCCAAATGATCTTTTAAATTTGTATCTATTTCAATAAACTAAATTAATTAGTTTATATGACATATTATTAAAAGTGACCCCCTTCTAGCCTAACATCTAATTCTAGTAAATCATATATACGAATTATTGTTATTTTATTAAACAAGGCCATTAAGAATCATTATTTATAAGTTTTCGTCCCACAGTACTTTTGGAACATATTCAACACGAGGCTGTTATATTTTAAAACCAAATAGAAATTACACTTGGCAACATCTACCCGTACAACAGCCGTGCTAAACCAACCTATATAATGATGTTTTAAGAAATAGTCATGTGGACGTTTATCTCATAAATATTATATTATGGTTTTTAAAGTGCAAAAAAACAGTTTTATTTGCAATTTGTATGAAAAGAAGATTTATATTATGTTATTATTAACTTTCTGCGATCATACCTTAGGACAAAGTGTACTGGAATTGTGTTTATTAGGAAAAAATGTATGTTATATTAAAATTTTTATTTTCAATTTATTTTGAGAAAATGTGCTGCATTCGCACATTTTTTTGCGTTAATGTGTCCCATTTGATATAATCTTTCCATAGAACCCAAAAAATGCTTCAAAATCGACGGTGCTCATATGACACCAGAACCAACAAGGGTAAGTATCATAACCTTTTTCGAAGCCGGTTCTTATGATTAGTGCAATGGACAGCACTAATATTCCCGAAAAATATATTTAATAACTTAATTTCAGTTTGTCTATCATTCATTCTAAAGTAATTTCAGTAAAACTTCATGAACCGAATTTTTAATCGTATCAATTTCACAATGCTATTTTTGTTATTATGATATTCTCATGTTTACGCTTTCATAACCTACGAAGTTTTGCTGAATACACACAAAATTCAATATCGAACTTGACTTTTTTCAGTCGAATCGATAAATATTCTCATATATCAACGTATTATCTGCAAAACTAATTATATTGCACTAAAATCAAAAATTTTTCTTGAATTTTCAATCGTTTCCGATGTACCTGACGTTTTACGTAGCCAAGAAATTCGCCACATTTTGTACCACCAGATGTCGCGTCGTGTAACGCACATAGCGAATAAGCGCAGCTTATTCACTACCAGCTAGTCATCTTGCGGCGGCATCCTTTGATTTGGGAAAGTCAATAACCAAGTTTTGCAAATTTTAGAAGAGGGTCATGACTTAATATTGTTTTAAACGCCTGGGCATCTAGATAATACTTTTGACAGTTCGCTTAATTTAAAATTTGCTTTTTCTACTAGCGTGCGTAAAGTACTCACTTTACGCACTCTCTAAGATTCGTAAAATATGCTTTTTTAATGTGCAGTGCGTAAAATAAGTTATTTTACGCACTAGTGCGTAAAGTAAATATGACATATTTTTTGACATTTAGGGCAATGCGTAAAATAATATATTTTACGCACTAGTGTGTAAAATAATTTATTTTACGCACTAGTGCGTAAAGTAATTTAATAATATTTTAGTTTTTTCATATATTTTTCGGTAGTAGAAAACATTTTGTATGCTACTCATGTGTAAAGTACCCCTTTTTTATTCAATTTCAATTAAATTTTTTTTATCAATATTCCCATTCATCAAAAAAAGGTTCGCTTTACACACTTGTTGCATAAATAACTATTTTCTTCAAACGTCAGTAAATCCGTCATTACACGACTGTGTAAGCGGCCGAGAAGTTTCGTTTTTCCTCTGCCGTAGCTTTACTTTTCACTTTTCCGCCGGCGGAGGTAAAAGTGTTGTCATAGCAACATAGATACAATACAAACAACCAACAAAATAAGCGTCAACAACTCAAGATTTATTAAACTACAATTTGTATTTATCACTCAATTTGTGACTGCATTTCTAAAAATCACTAATTTAGGAACAAATTGGTTATTATTTAATCGAACTTACTCAATAACTGCTTATCAATACGGAATTAAAACGCAATCGGAGACGCAATCTAAAAAAAATAATTATCGTTGACAGTGTCCACTGACAGCTTTATGTTACATTACTATAGTAACAACCTGTGCCTATTCACCGACACCGGTCAAGCCGCCTTGCGAACCCACTTGTCTTTAATAATAATTAGATATTATTACTATTAAAAAGAGATGTTTTGCATTAATTTGTCGACATTTGAAGAAAAAACAGCATATTTTATTTGGAGGAAAAGTTACTTTTCATGGCTTGCTCTCTATTACCAGCCTCACTCCGTTCGGCTGTTAAACACGAGCGGGCCATGAAAAGTATCACTTTTCCTCCATATAAAATAATATACTATTTTATCGTCTAAAATCCGTTTAAAAACGATTTTAAAACGCACAATGGTATAAAAATTCGAAATTTCCGAACCTCTCAGGGCGATAGCCGAGGCTTCGGACGAATTTGTCATGTATTTTGAAGAGACAATTCATTTTAAATTCAACTGTGGAACTGAACCGCTCAGGGCGCAGTGCCCGACACTCCAACTTTCCGATTTCGATAGAGTGGACTAGCTGGTAGTGAATAAGTTGTGCTATAAGTGTCTCTACTCTTTTTTTTTATTTAGGTGAATGATTTTCTTATTGCAGTAGCACATCCTATATTGCTCGACGAGCGGTGTGTGTGCGAAGATGTTGATTGACACGGTTCTTGAATAGTTAGTTTGGGGAGTCCTGGGAGCATATTCGCATGTAACAGGCAAGATGTCCATTCGGAAAGGCCGATCGTTTCTTCATATGTGACGTGCACGATAGCATTAGTCAGATGTAGTGACTGTTACATAGAATCAACAAATAAGACTTCAATTATTTTAACACTTCATGCATGGCACTCCGCTCGCTTCGCTCGCTACGGGGGCTCGACAAACAGAAAGTAACCAAGTGCTAACCAAAACTAACCCAAAATAAAAAAAGTAAAATAAAAACTTTGGGTTAGTTTTGGTTAGCACCTGGTTAGTTTCTATTTGTTGGGCCCCCGTATAGGGAGCGAAGCGAGCGGAGGGCCATGCATGAAGTGTTTAAATAATTGAAGACTTATTTGTTGATTCTATGTAACAGTCACGACATCCGACTAAATGCTATCGTGCACGTCACATATGAAGAAACGTTCGGCATAGTCGAATGGACATGTTGCTTGTTACATCCGAATATGCGTCCTGGGAGTGAGTTCCACAGTGATGCAGTGCGCCAGACAAAGGAGTTCTTGTAAAGCGATGTTCTAGGTGTTTTCAGTTGTACGACGAACCGGTGCGCTCTTGCCGTCTATCGTGACTGTCTGACAGGCGTTGTCAGGGGCGGGATAAGGCGGGCCAAATCCTGGGAACATCTGTCGTAAAAGTATCTGTAAAACAGGGATTTCTCGGTCACATGTTTGCGGTGTTTCAGACTATCCAGGTTCCGGGTCACCGACGAGACGCACAACTCTCTTCTGAACGGAATCCAGTAGCTTTAGGGTGTGCTCTGGCGTGGTACCCCAGATGTGTGAGCAATATTCTAAGCACGGTCTTATTTGCGC
Source organism: Pissodes strobi (assembly GCA_016904865.1). Lineage (NCBI taxonomy): Eukaryota > Metazoa > Arthropoda > Insecta > Coleoptera > Curculionidae > Pissodes > Pissodes strobi. The sequence continues at coordinate 5,699 of JAEQML010072443.1, forward strand.
TTTGTAAAGCAAGAGCAACTGCTGCGGTGTATAAATTTTTTGTTGCGAAATAGCGTACCAAGCTTCTGGGAGGCTGATTTTGCGACGTTAGCAACGTGGTCATGTCAGGACATATTGCTGTTGACCGAGACCCCCAGTAGTCCGATTGAATGAAGATGAAGGGATGGTCGATCCTGCCATAATGATATCATTGCCCGCCGTATGGTAAACGTGGCTGCTTGGATGATTGTTCAATGTGCATTTGCATTCATTCATCGGAATAAAAGAGACACTCATTCGATTACACTATTCCTTTGCATGTATATATTCGTCAAATATTTCACTTCATACGTGGCCCTCCGCCCGCTCCGGGGGCGTAACTAAACGAACCTAACCCAAACTAACCCAATACATTCCCAAATGAGGAAAAACAAACTAAAAAATATTTGCATTTTCGACTGACAAATTTCAATTTTTTTGTATTTCCGGCATGTTTTGGGTTAGTTTTGTTTGGTTGCGCCCCCGAAGCGAGCGGAGGGTCATGCGTGAAGTGGAATATTAAATATACTTAAATAGTAAACAACACTGTTATTCCCCATAAGAAAATGTGCAACTTTTGGAAACACTGTGCCAGGCCCCCGGTGTCGGTTACTAAAATTTCATTATTTTCACCTTACACCTGGGAAAGTCGTAGTGGAAGTTTGCCCTTCTAGGGCAATTTAGCCTCAAAACGCGAATATTTTTTCGGCTCAAATGTGGCGAATCCTCCGATTTTTTTGGCTTAAGCTACTCTATAGGACACCCCTTTTCTAGCGAAAAAAAAAGAAATTCTGTAAAATCGACACAACCTATATATCATCAGACTTAATTTGATGATATTTTTGAAGATTTTTAACCTTTCTTATATTTTTCTTGCATTTGGTGATTATTATACGCGGTTAACTAATTTTTGTATATTTCGGGTAACTCTCTTAACTGAACTCTCTAAATTATTTTTATTACATAACAATTCCGAACGTTCTATAAAGAGCGTTTTGGAACATACTTGCTTCAATATTGCCTTTAATACAAAAATTGATTGCTAGAGAATTTATATGAATTAGCTACGATAAACAGTTTTTTTCCAAATTAAGCGACGTCATCAATGGCGTAAATACAAAACCTTCGGGAAACGAACTCTACTTATTACTACAACATATTTATGTAATACATAGAACAAATAATATCATAGAATACTATCCTTATTATAAAAATGAGATATTATTATATGACATATTTTGTACTATAAGACTGTAATATAAAAAAAACTGTAATTAATTTTAACGTCTTAACCTAATCAATATTATCAATAGTAATATGGTAAGAATAACCTCGTGCGCCTATGGGAAGGCAAGATTTTTTACGTGCTAGTCCTCTACCCCCTTCAGTCGTTGTTAAGGTTCACTCGCTTGGCGCACTATACTGACAATTACGGACCATATTTTCCTGGCTCATCTAGCAATGACGCAGCATTTTTCGAAATGAATATGCTAGAGACACGGTATAAATCAATATACGGTAGGTTCACTGAAGACAAATTTCCAATTTTGCTCACAGTGTTTGGTGTCGGTCGGACGGTCGGAGCGATTCCGGATCAATCTGGTTTGTAACCACCGGTGGCTCTGCCACAGAAGCACAGAAGAATAAACAATCAGAATCCCATTTCTAATATTATTCGTCAGTACGCGCATCCACGACGCGCATTATAAGTCAGCCATTTTTTGTGAGGAATCAGAGTCGCCCGACCATCGCTTTAAGTTTATTATTACATTTGACCAGAGACTGCGTGTTTTGTATTTTGATATTACGTTCTGGTAGGTGCTAGATTTTTGTTTTTATTTGGTTTTGTGTGTTTGGGTTAAAAGTATTTTAAGAATATTTGGACGAAATGAATAACAGAAGAAATACAAAGATAGGTAACTTATAAAAACAAATCTATATTTTTTGCGATACCTATTATATGTGAGTGGGCGTTACAATTTGTATTGTTTGGTGCATTGCTACATATCGTATTAATGTATTATTTTTTACTACTAACATGATAATTCACCATTATTTACTCCATTCCTCAAATGAGAAGTAACATTTCTCACCCTAGGTAAATAATAATATTAAAAAAAACCTAGGTCAATAATGAAACGGAAACGGAAAATGTCAAAATGTCAAACTTGTTAGTTTGACAACTAGTTGTCATTTCGGATTATTTGAAAAATGAGTAGGAAATGATTAATTTCAAAATCTAATCAATTCAAATAATGATAAGGATTGTATCAGTGCTATTAGTAAAAAAATTATATACAGTATGACTCACTTTTCATGACTCCCCATAATATTCTTATTAATAATGCGATTTTGTCAAAATTTAGATGGAAAGAAGGTACTTTGTATGTATGGAGCTGTCAGGAGATTATTAGCGTTTTTTGGCGAGTAACCACGGTTAACTACAAGTAATACTGAAGTAAGTGCCAAGCGGGCACCCCACCACAAATTGTACTGTCTGCTTCTGTCTTGGCCAAAATACCGTAGTTAGATCTTGCATTGCTAGAAAAGAATATAGATATTTTGCATATTTATTTGAAAATGATCAGTTTGATCAGTGCAGAACGTTTACTCATATTTTTAATGACAGAATGGTGGCCTCTGGAGATAAGCAAACTAATGGTATTTTTTCGATGAATATGTTCAGGATACTTTATGCTGCCCAAATCCCATTTGGGGCACATTTGTGTAGGAATTCCGATGCGTATGAGGCTTCTATAGAAGAATTTCATGAACGTATAATTTACAAACTTGTTCAGAATGGAAAAACAAACATTTCACATGTTTAACGTTTCAAAATTAATATGCCATGATTCCATCAAACCTCGAGTACCACACCTCGTCACGTATGTAAGTTGTAGTAAGCCGTAGTTGAAAAATGATGATGTAATAGTGACGTCACGAAACTTCCCCTCACTTACCACAATTAAATTAATCCTCGTGAAAACAAAGTAGTATCCTGTATATGCCGTGGTTAATTGTAGTTAGCTCGCGAAAAAACGCTTCTTGTTACGATATCTGTCAGTTAGACAACTGAACTTCCAGGCTACTTGATATTTCGAACTATTTGAAAAATAAGTAGAAAATGACTAATATAAAAATCAAATCGAATCAAATATGGTAATATATCAGTGTTAGTAGTAAAAAAAAATCTTTATATACCTCGGTTGAGAAGGCCATTATTAACCTCGCACATTATATCCTTCGGCGCTACGCGCCTCAGGATATAAAAGTGCTCGGTAAATAATGGCTTACTTCTCAACCTAGGTATATAATATACTATTTTTCCTCATGAATTTCTTGACAAAATTAACTGTTTTAGATTCATTACTTTTTTTCGTGTTCATGGTTGGCATTGTTGGCCATATTCATATAAGTTCAAAAGGGCATGGGGCACTGTTAGATTTCTTTATTCAATACCTTATACAATCGCTACTTTTAATTTATTTTTTCTATTTTGCGTTAAAAATTATTCCATTTCGACCCGCAAAGAAGTGTCTTGTTGCTATGTTATTAACAAAATTGTCCTATGTCAAGGCCCACTAGCAAAAATTTTGACACCGCTTTCAATGAGATTTCTAGTAATAAAGACGTCAAAAATGACACGATGGCCTCTTAAGTGCTGATCGAGAATAGAATAAATTAATGTTTTCATTTATGGTTTGCAAAAGACATTTCGTGCTCGTGCGAAAAAAATATGGTCTTTTAAATCTAGTATCTTAATATACTACATATTTAAATGCAATACGGGGAACATACTACCAAAGTATATGATACTACCTTCTTAAACGTAAATAATATTATAGAAACTATTTTGTTGTTATCTAATACATATAGAAAATATACAAATGTTAAACGGCATGACGCGTATAACTACTTAGACCCAAAAAACAATTTTATAATTTTTATAACTTTTTAGTTTAATATGTTTGGTTAATATCGATAATTAAGGGTTTTAGCAATTATCCATAATTTCTAATTTGCTTAGGTTTTATGCATAATAACGTATTTCAGATATTAGCAGTAATATCTATAAATATTATATACAAACTCCCATGGTATTTACATAGTATCTGATAAACAAATAATAAATAATACAAAATAATGCGAATACCCACCTGTTTACGAAATTTGGAAAAGGCGTAATATGGACCTGGAATTTCCCTTTTAAAAATGGCCGACGCTAAAGGAATTTGTCTGAAAGACATCAAAGATGCCGCCTTCGAGAGAATATTCTGATTGTTTATTGAAGTGAAACTTCTTAACGCGCGCCGGGAGTAAAATTTGAAGGTCGCGAACGCTACACGATGGGCGACACGACCTGGCGGTTGTTAGTTTACAAGATAAAAATCTTAGCCCGAGAGGCGACCGTCATAAAAGTGTGGTGTCTGAACTGTCAGGATTTTGCATGATAAAAAATATTATTTAGTTGGCCCAAATAAGAAACCGTTGGTCGGCCGAGGCTGGCCTTGACCAGTAATTAATTATACAGGGTCTTTCAAAAAGTTCGCATCATATGGGAAAGTTTTTATGATTCATTTCACAGAAAATTCTATTGTTGACAAAAGTTGATGCTTAGAAAAAAACTAATTTTCACAATGCTAATTTAAGGATAAGTTATACAGGGTACCTAAAAAATACGAAAATTAAGGTTAAAAAAACAAAAATTTTGGAGTATCGGAAAACTTTCTACCGAAAAAATAAAGCTTTTATTAAGATAAAAATAAAAGTCAAATACTATTTTTTTTTGCATCGTTGCTGAAAAAAATAAGCACACAATTAAAAAAGAGGGATTTTTTCAATAATTGTCATGAATTTTCCCAGCAACAGTGCACTTTTGAAAAAAATATTTGAATTTTATTTTTATCTTAATAAGAGCTTTATTTTTCCTGTAGAAGGTTTTCCGATATTCCAAAATTTTTGTTTTTTTGAGTTCAATTTTTGTATTTTTTAAGTATCCTGCATAACTTATTTTTAATTTAGCATTGTCACAGTTAGTTTGTTTCCAAGCACCAACTTTTATCAAGAATAAAGTTTTCTGAGAAATCAATAATAAAAAAGTTTCCCGTATGATGCGAACTTTTTGAAAGACCAGATCGATTGTAGGTTAGACGTTTCTGGAGAACCACTCAACGGATCATTCGGAAAATTTTATCGTTGATATAAACGAATATGCTCTACCTTGCCAAGATATTTTCGACAGTGCAGTGTTGCCGCTTCTACTAAAAAGTAGTAGCAACTGTCAAATTTTAAATGGAATACTCTATATATTTTTGCATATTTGGATTTTGTGGAGAATTCTAGACATATTTCATAAATAATGTCCTATACCTATCTGTTACTGTTTTTGGAATATTGACAGTTGAAAATCGACCATTTACCAAGTTTGACAGCCTGTAAAATCTAAATGGCTAAAGATAGAGCAAAATTGTTTTTGCACTTTCCTATCTTGGTTTTTCACAACTTATCTTTGACACTAATTTTTTATTTAACCAGAGGTTAAGAAATAGTAATTAGTGTCAAACGATAGCTTATGAAAAACCAAGATAGGATAGTGTAAACCATTTTGCTCTATCTTTAGCCGTTTAGATTTTGCGGGCTGTCAAACTTGGTAAATTGTCGATTTTCAACTGTCAATATTTCAAAACAGTAACAGATAGGTATAGGACATTATTTATGGAATATGTCTAGAATTCTCCGCAAAATGCAAATATGCAATAACATATAGGGTGTTTCATTTAAAATTTGACAGTTGTTAATGCTTTCTAATAGAAGCGGCAACATTGCAATGTCGAAAATATTTTAGCAAGGTAGAGCATATTCGTTTATGTAAACAACCAAATTTTCAGAATGATCCGTCGAGTGGTTCTCCAGAAACGTCTAACCTACCATCGATCGTGAATCACCTTGTATAGTGTCTTTCAAAAAGTTCGCATCATACGGGAAACGTTTTTATTATTGATTTCTCCGAAAACTTTATAATTGATAAAAGTTGGTGCTTGGAAAAAAACTAACTTTGACAATGGTAAATTAAAGATAAGTTATGCAGGGTACTTAAAAAATACAAGAATTGAACTTAAAAAACAAAAATTTTGGAATATCGGAAAACCTTCTACAGGAAAAATAAAGCTCTTATTAAGATAAAAATAAAAGTCAAATACCATTTTTTCTAAAACTGCACTGTTGCTGAGAAAATTCATGACAATAATTATTGAAAAAAACCCTCTTTTTCATAATTTTGTTCTTATTTCTTTTAGCAACGATGCACTTTTGGAAAAAATAGTATTTGACTTTTATTTTTATCTTAATAAAAGCTTTATTTTTTCTGTAGAAAGATTTCCGATATTCCTAAATTTTTGTAGTTTTTTTACCCTTAATTTTTGTGTTTTTTAAGTACCCTGTATAACTTATTCTTAAATTAGCTTCTAGTCACAATTAGTTTTTTCTAAGCACCAACTTTTATCAAGAATAGAATTTTCTGTGAAATCAGTAATAGAACAGTTTCCCATATGATGCGAACTTTTTATCCAAAAAATATGGGGTTTGCTCTATTACCTTGTCAAGACTTAAGCGAAACTTTTATGAAGAATAATTTTTTTTTATTTAGGCCTTCGCTTTTTGTTAATTGAGTGTTATATTTTAAAAAACTACTTTCGAACGCTACACGATGAGCGACACAACTTGGCAGAAGAAAAATATAAGAATATTGTTATTGTGATAACGTTGTTTGTTTACAAGATAAAAATATAGGATGTGCTCTATTACCTCGTCAAGACATAAGCGAAACTTTTATGAAGAATAGTTTTTTTTCATTTAGGCCTTTCCTTTTTGTTAATTGAGTGTTATGTTTAAAAAAACTGCTTTTTAACCAAATCCGGGGCTAGGGCGTTTAAGTTTAAGAAGTTTCACTTCTGATATGTGCACATAGTGCACACGCTTTTTTTTTCTTCTGTGGCTCTGCTACGAGGGACAGTATACCGTCGTTGTGCAAACGCCCTGAGATTGTGTGCTGACGAGTCGCCTTGAAATAGTAATCGAGGAAATAATTTTGCAGCACACCAAATCTGAATCTAGATTATTTCAGATACCTAACTGTCGCTGATTATCAATATTGCACGGTCGTACATCAAAGAAGCACTGCACAGAGAGTAACAATAACAAATTGGAAGTTGATACCTCCCTTATTTATCTTACTGTGATAAGGCTATTTATACATAATAATAATAGGTCAATACAATGATATTAAGGATCTGTAAATCAGGCGTCAGGACATTGGGAACGTTCGCCCATTTAGCATCCGCAATATATGGTATTTGAGATACGCACGCCACAAAGGGAACATTATCAATTATCCTGGAACTGCATTATTAGAAGAAGTTCTTGATGCAAGAAATAGAGCAGCAAATCTTAAAGTACTAAACTAAGGTAATATTATATATATTTATTGCATGACATTCTTTAATATTACAGATTTGGAGAATAATCTTGAGACATTCAGCTTCGTTACAATACATAGTCGAAAGGAGTTTGGCGGAACGTTACAAATTACTATTTCATTAGTTACTTAAAATATTTTTAATTAAGTAATTTATCTAGCTTTCTAACCGTTATTTCCGTTAAAAAAGTTAATCGGTATAGTGAGATCTCTATACGTACTTACAGATAGATCATTTTCATATTTTGAGTACCTACTTGGCTTAGTAATTTTTTTATGTGACGCGTGTTACTGTGTAGCACGCATTATTAGATCCTTTACAGTTCTACCATGCTATATTAGCCACTTCTGCGTGGCGGGTTAACGTCACTTTAGAGTACTATTAACTCTTCATGCTCGCTCCGGGGCGCAACCAAACAAATCTAACTTAGACGAACCCAAATTTACAAAAAGAAACAAACACAACCTTAAAAAAAATGTGCACTATGTGCGCATATCTGAAGTGAAACTCTTTAAATTTAAACGCCCTAGCCTTATACATATCGTAACGGATTTGGTTAAAAAGTAGTTTTTTTAAATATACCACTCAATTAACAAAAAGGGAAGGCCTAACTATAAAAAGAAATATTCTTCATAAAAGTTTCGCTGATGTCTTGATAAGATAATAGAGCAAATCCCATATTTTTGTTGGAAGCAACCCACTTGCTTTCATCATTCCCAAAGGTTGTTGGTTTTTCGATTTTTTGGGTTCGAACATACAGAGAAAATGAACAGAAAATGCTCCTTCGCGTTGACACACAGGACATTACAAACATAAATATCTATATACTATGTACATTAATAAGGTTTACATATCGCATTTGCGGCATGTACATTAATATGTACTGGCTTGAATGAGCCGGCGTGCCTAAATTAAGGTAGATATCAAGGTATGGCTTATAACTGGAGCCGCAAATTTGTAAGCTTTGTAATGAACCAAAGTTAGTAACTGATTCTGGTTAAGTTGTTTCAACAAATTATTTTTAATTGGTTCAAAAAAAAATAACTCCAGTTTGTGCTGGTTCACCAAGAGAGAACAGTCAAATAAAATAATAATTTTAGTTAAAAAAATTAAATTGAAATTCAAGTTTCAAGAAATAATGCCTGAACCGCATCTAAACTAAAATTACCTTGCCTAAGGTGAAATCAGGAAAATGTACAACAATAGCACCTATATGTGCCTTATTAAAATAAAATAACTTACTATTGGAATATATTCCAAATATCCACACCGAATAAAACTCGAAGTACACATTTACTTTTTTCGACTGCATTATAATACGAAATTAGGTGAACCAACTACAAGAACTCTCACCCACTAGTTGCACGCTTCAAAAACAGGTTATCCCTCTCCCAACACTTGTTCTAAAAAGAAAAATTTCTATTAAGAATATTTAGCGAGCAAAGACCTGGGATCGGAATGGAAAAGTCATGTTAACGGGAATAACCAAATTTAATTATCCTAAATTGGAACACAAAACGCTAATTGCCACATTAAAATTTTCGGCGACTTAGGAATTTTGAGTGTTCTTAGTAAAAACATTTTAATAGCTGGGCAAGTGCTGAATCCAGATTTTTTGAAGAGGAAAACAAGCCTAGAAAGATGATATAAAAGCAAAAAATCTTTGGGAGTCAGTTAGAAAATATCCTACACGCGCGATAGCACATTACACTGCCCAAAAAAATGGAATTCGGATAAATTACTAAACATTTATCTGTCAAGAATGTTACGCTGTCCAAATGGTTAATCAGTATTGACCAACTAGCGAAAAGTGTCTCTGAGTACCAGAGGCCCGTGGAAAGTAAATAAGTAGTTAAGAAAAGTTATTTCCTAGGGCTTGGAAAAGTACTACACGAAACGCTGTTCGAAATTTCACAGTCGTCTTGAGAGAAAGTGTACTAAAATCTATCAAGGCTTGGATTTGCAGGTTACAGATTAGCATTAAGACCTAGAAAGTAAGTTTAGCTGTAATACATAATGATAGGTAATTGTATTTTTCTAAACATAACTGATGTATATCCTTGGTAAAGTTTGGAACCGTCATTAAAACTCGGTGCTAGTGCCAATCTGTACAGGGTGATCCCCTATAATGTCGCCCCCCTTTAACTTTTTTATTCTAAGTGTCTCAAAAAAATTAAAAGTATGGTTATGTAGGTACTTAAAAATACTTTTTTTCTGGGTATAAAAAATATTGGAAAAATTATCAGTATACAGGGAAAAACAAAAAGTTCATTTTTTTTCAATGGAACACCCTATATATGAATTTATTTTTCGATTCCT
>JAEQML010072444.1:0-15510 GCA_016904865.1 Pissodes strobi
TACTTATTTTATTAAAAATATACATTATTTTATTTATTATAACAAATGCAATGACTTTTTGTTAACAATATACATATGGCAATGAATGTCAACTTATTCTTTAAACTAGACCCGATTACAAAACCTAATGGATATTTTATGAACAAATCCTAGGACCCCTGGTATTTTGGGTGCCTTTTTTCCTTAAAAGCTTTCAGACCTTCCAACCGATCTTTGGTAGGAATAATTTGAGCATAACAAGCTTCCTCAATTGCTAAACCTAAAATCAGGATGTGACAAAATAAAAATATTAAAGACTCTAAAACCATAATAAATCTAAAATTCCATATCATTACTACAGGACTACAAACACTCATCTCTTTTGAATTAGGTAAGTACCATATGATGTTGATAATAATTATTGTTTGATGATTTATATTTTGTATGTGCATCATTTTTGGCCATAATCATCCTTTTTATGTTCTGGAAATAACCAAACTGACGAAGTTGATTTAATATACATATGTATTCTATTATTTTTTATAATTAAACTATTTTACATACTATTTTGGGACAAACAGGTCAACATCCATACATTTGTAAATTATTGCATAAAATCTTTCTAAAATATTATTTTAGTATGGCAAACCGAATTTAAATTACCTGTATGTAAATCTACTTCAATTCCTCTACTAATAGCCTGTTTCGCCATTTGTACTGCTAAAGGGCCATTAGGCAAAATATCTTCAGCTATTTCTAGGCACTTATAATAGGCCGCCTCGCCTTTTTCGTCTTGTTCCACAACGTGATTAACCAATCCTAAAAAAGAATACCAGTTATGTAATATACTTATTCTTAATTTATTACAATATTATCCACAAATATGTGTTCACGTACTATCGTATTAACGACCATCTAATATTACTGGATGATTATTGTCGCCAGTGAAGCAGTTGAAGAATAATTCAAGATTACAGTGATGCTTTGGTGATTCAGGATAGCAATGAATTAGATATTAATGTTTTATTTATCATCCATATTACTAGGTATAATAAATAATAATAAGAAAAATTAAGGTGTGAACACGTCGTCATAGTCATAAGGGATGACATTATTTAATTTTAAGTGGGAGATTTAAAAAAAATCTTTTTCATAGTCACTGTGATTATTTGGTTTTAGGAATCAATATTAGGTACCTAATTGATGAGACGTTTTTCCATCTATAATTTTTGATGTGTAAATTAGTTCTTTAGCTACTGATGGATTTATAATCCTTGGTAATCTCTGGGTGCCACCTGCACCTGGAATAATAGCCAGTTTAGTTTCCACTAACCCCATTTTAGCATCGGAAGAAGCAATACGAATATCGCAAGCCAAGCTGATCTCCAAACCACCACCTTAAAAGAAACATTCATTAAGAAAGAAATAGACAATAGTAAAAAAATATAAGTACTACAGAAAAAAACCTGCTGCATTAAAAAAGTATAGTGATCAAAATTATTCTTATTACCTACTGCTACACCATCTATAGCTGCTAACACAGGCACTGGAATATTTTGTAGTTTATTCATTAATCCTCTCAAATTTGTTACGAAATCTGCCACCTGTTTTGGTGTCATATCAGCTCTTTCTTTCAAATCAGCACCTTGAAATAAGAAATCAAAATTTGCTATGGTAATTGTCACAAAAAAAAGGATTTTACCTGCACAAAAAATTTTTGGAACCATGCTTCTTAAAATAACAACCTTGGCCAAGTTTTCATATTTCACTTTATCAATATACCGGTGTAGTTCTTTTACCAAATTTACACTAAATGCGTTTCGTTGTTCAGATCTATTCAAACCTAAAATACATAAGAAATTAAATATGCCATTTTACTATTGGGATCACTTTCTTCCTAAATTGGTGGGCAATATATATACTGTTCACTAATAGTACATATATCATTTAATGAGCGTGTAAGTCTTGGCCTTGGCTCTTGTAGATTACTTTCAAACGCATTGCATTGTAATTTGATTGATTTGATTTAGCTAATTGTTAGTTTTGGTTAGTTTCTGTGAGTTTAGATTAGTGAAATTAAAAATAAGGCTAATCATAAAAATAAAAATGTTGACTTATCACAATAAGTACTTTTGCAGAGGACCATGTAGTTGTTTTTCTGGATTTCGGGAATCAGCGAGATATCTGCGTTCACTGCATTATCTTAGGAAATATTTTATGAATAATGTTTTTGTGGCTTATTTTAATAAGTATAGAGGAATTTACAGGAGGGTGGTGAAATTGGCAAAGAGAAAGCATTTGGCTGGTAGACTGTAGAATTCTAAAAATAGACAGAGGGAGGCATGGTCAGTGGTGAATGAACTTGGAGATAAGGGCCATGATTCGGGTTGTGCTGCTGATTTGTCGAGAACTTAATAATTTTTACTGCTCCATTACTCAACGTTTTTCTAGTAAGTTTAATGCAAGTAGAGATCCTTTGGATTATTTAAAAGATAAATGTGTTTCGGACACATTTTTGCACTCTTACTGATATTGTTGAAATAAAACAGATACCTACTTAGGGAAATAAAAAATCGTCAGGTTGGGATCAGTTATCTGTAACAGTCTTGCTAGAGCTGAATGATTTTGCTTATCAGACACTGTCGGACGCTATTAATGGTACATTTTACAAAGGGGAGTTTCCGGAGATTTTAAAGGGGGCTGTGGTTATTCCTTTGCATAAAGGGGATGAGATCATTGTCCATCTAATTTTAGGCTTATTTCTTTATTGCCTACTTTGGCCAAAATAGTTGAAAAACTAGTAAAGAAGAGAATGATATCGTTTTTGGACAGAAACAATGTTTTATCTTTACTGCAGTTTGGGTTTCAACATGAAAAAAGTACTAATGATGCTGTGTTTGCACTGCTGGAGAATTTCTATGTGAGTTTGAATGACGGTCAGGTGGCAGCGGCGGTTTTCTGTGATCTCGCAAATGCCTTTGACTGTGTAGGGTTATTGTTGAATAAACTCAACTTGTATGGTTTTAGAGGAAATTCGCTCAGGTGGTTTGGGTCATATTTGTTTGATCGCTCTCAAGCAGTATTTTTAAATAATAATATATCAGAACACATCAATTGTGAGTAGGGTTGCCAAGTTTTCCACGAGCAAAGGGAGGACTTTTCCAGTGGCGGCTCGCGGCTTTGAAAAATGGTGAGGAGCTATCCACACAACTACAATAATTATTACCGCTGTATTTTAGGTAAATCATCAAAAAAATTATGTGCTTTAGCACACAACTGAAATGAAACTTCTGAAAGAGATATTAGGAATTGAGTTTTTTTTAAGCTTTTTTTCTTCAACTTTTGCCCCAGGTTTCGACACTTTTTTTTAAATTTTTTTTTGCTTTTCTTCAACTTTTTTTTTTCATAAAGCATTTTTTTCATTTCGAAAATACCCCTTTATTAAAATTTATAACTGGCATATAAGGCGCGAAATCTACCTAAACAATTAACCGAAACCGTGTAATATAAACTCGAAGTGTAAGAGTTCTACGTATATAATAGAATAGAGAAATGTACTCCATCGAATATTATTTGACGCCACTCAGAGGCCGCTGTGCCAAATTTCAAATGGTACTATGGAACTACTATTTGAGCACGAAAAATCTTTTAGCAGTGGTAACAGGGTTTGAGATTGATTTGCTATTTTATTATTATTTTTTATATTTTTTTGCCCTAATATTATAATAGTGAAAAAGGAGGATATTTCTGTGACAAGGGAGAAAGGAGGACTCAACGTTTTAAAGAAGGACTGTCCTCCCGAAAGGAGGACACTTGGCAACCCTAATTGTGAGTGGTGTACCACAGAGATCAGTCTTGGACCAGTTCTATTTCTGATTTACATTAATGACCTTGCCACTTTGAAGATTACTGGCAGAGTGACCCCTCTTTGCTATTGACGCATCAATCCTGTGGCATGCTCATGTTGGGAAATATGATTAATACTGATTTGGCTCAGGTAAAGGAGTACACCACCCAACAAATTGTCTTTTAACATCTCAAAAACTAATATCCTATCTTTTAAGTGTGTTTTAAGTAATATAGGTTTAAATGATGAACCAGTGAACTATCATTCTTGTACTAAGTTTTTGGGACTGCAGATTGATGATGGATTGAAGTTTCAGCGTCATATTTTTGTGTTATGGAAAAAGATTTCATCTGGGTGTTATGCCCTTAGAATTCTTTCTCAACACCTCGACCTCACCACCTTGAGAATGGCTTATTTCTCCCTCATAGAGTCCCATCTCAGATATGGTATTGCATTTTGAGGTAGCTGTTCTCGGTATTTATTATTCAACTATGTGTTTGTCCTTCAGAAGAGAGCTTTAAGATTCATGTATGGGCTTAGAATGAGGGAATCATATATAGTTTTAATATAGTGATATTGTTAATTAATGAAGAGTTTATTTAGTATTACAATTTGTAAACTGTATAGCATTTTTGCTAATAAACGTTTTGTTTGTATAGGCCCTAGGATCTTGACTTTGGCCTCTCTATTTTTACTGGAAAGTGTTTGCCTTGCATACAAGAAATTCACATGACATACAAATGATACTTCCCACAACACACCAAAGACATATAAAAAAAAAGTGTCTTTGCAACACACTCATGTTCGTTTGCCGATACCTACATCTACACAAATGAAGAACTAAGGCCCTCCGTCCACCGCCGCAACGCAACTATATTGCAACTGCAACTCAAGTACCCCTATTCGTCATGAAAAATAAAATACGAAACGCCTTTATAAAGGCAAAATCACTGCAAATAAATGAACACAAGTTTAAAGCGTTCTACAGAATGCCTAGAGTCCTATTTTTGGAACTTGTTAAAGCTCATCTACCGACGCAACTCAAACACGATTGGTTTCAGACCGTTGCGTCTGCAACTGATCATGTCAGTTTTAGTGCAACCGTTGCATGCGAAACGTGGTATTTTGTAGGTACCATGCCTTTTATAAATTAACTTACCTCAATGTAACAAGCAATTTTTCTTCTGCACTTATGCTGGTTCTATAATTCGTGTTCTTTTTTTTGTATATACGGTCGCAGCCGTTCTACAAATAAATACTGCTACTTGAGTTACAGTTGCAATATAGTTGCGTTGCAGTTGCGTTGCGGCGGTGAACGGAGGGCCTAACCACAGTATAAGCAAGGAACAGTAACGTCAGTGAGCTCAAATCCCTTGAAGTATTGGGATCACAAAGAATCCCCCTTTAGAGTTTTAAGCCAAATGGAGCGACTAAAACATTAAAAGCTTTTGCGACCGAGTAATAGAGGCGCCACCGTTCATTGAAATATTACCGACGATACAGCGAACTGCTCTACTTGCACTAGGAACCTATGTTATTATCGATTTTACAACTAGTTTACTTTTTGATTCGAAATAAAGAGGGGGCTAGAGGACCTTCTTAACTAGAAAATTTCCTTTAATCATAACCTTTCGTGTTCCTGTCTGTCTTCGTGTGCGATATATACCGACATTTTTGTTTTGTGACTTTTGTTTGTGCGATACAGAGACTTTAGTTTAGTTATTAATTTCTCTCTGGTGCTATATTCTTGTGATAATTGAAATTGGATTGCGTTATTAAACTCATTTGCTACAGCTACAGCATGTTTTGTGCGGGTGAAGTAAAGAGATACGGCAAAAAATGTTGTGTACCAGGGCGCAAAACAGCAAGTGGATCTATGTACCGCTTTCCCAACAAAAAGGAAATGTTTTTGGCTGGGCGGTGGCTAGATGTACTTAATAAAAAAACCCCGAGTTAACAAAGTTGCCATACACTAAAGTACCTATATGAAAACCGTAGGGTTTGTTATCTGCATTGCCTCAAGAATTTGAGCCTGAAGGAAGCAAACGAGGCTTAAAACGTGGTACTATACCTTCTCTCCTTCTTCCAGGATATTCTTTAAAAGGTAAGCAGAACTAATTTTTACATAAAACTACAGTTCCTTTATAGTAATGAAATATTGCTTTATAGGGACCAGGGACCGTGGCGGCAATGCGCGGTCATTGTTGAAAGTGTGTCCCGACAAAATATCAGTTTAAAAAAATATTGTACTCTTTGATAGTATCTCAGACTGTCACAATATAAAAAAATCAATTAATTATTCGTTATGTAGTACAGAGAAAGAGTAATTTAATTTTGATGATTAAGGGTGGATGGGTTGGGCTTAGGCTTTATTATCGCCACTGTCTTGTATAAAGTCACTGTACATATAACTATTTTACTTCATAACAATTAGTTCAGGGCTGGCTGCTTAGCTTAGGGGATTAATTTCTAATGCCACTTTTTAGTTATTTAGCAGTAAACTAGACGATACATTGTTTTACAGATGTCGTACAACTGTGTGAACCACAAAATTTCCTGAAACCAAGAACTGAAGTAGAAACTATACAAATCCTGGCCGTTACTATGGAGGATATCAAGGAGGGTATGTATATTCTTCAAAGATTTATTATATTAATAATGATAATGGCTAGGAACGTATATATAGATATCGTTATTATCTCTACGTTTCTTTACATTTAAAGTATTTAAATCAGTTCGGTTAAACTCAAACTCAAATATGCTTTATTGTCAGAAGTACATAAAAGTCTCATTGACAAAGCTGTAATAAAAACCTAACAGCTAAATAAATCATTATAAATGTAAAAAAAGCAAAACATATTATTCAATAGACAAAACTAGGAGAGATTATATTATATATACCTACATATTGAACAGTTTTGATTGCAAGTCCCATTTCACTTATATGAAGCAAAACTTTTATAGGTACTTATTCAAACTATTTTGATAAATATTTTAAATTTTTTATTACATCAAGACAAACTGAATAAAAAAATAATATATTTTAGTTTTTTTAGTATAACAAGGCTAACTCGATAAAAACTTCTACCCCTAGGAATACAGGTTTTTGTAAGATTTACAGGGTTGTTCCCCAGGAATGGCTTCCATCGATATAGGAAATACTATATGTAGTTTGTTGAATTTTTAAAATTTGGTCGGTGGGGAACATACGACTAAAATATTTTAAACAGTTTAGTACTCGACCAGAAGTGGATGTCAACTTGGTTGCTTTAAATGAGAGACCCTATATAATAAAATTAAATTTTACGTAGTTACAAGAAATTTGATGTATTAGCATATAATTTATATGCTATACTTTGGTTCAACTGATTCGGAAAAAAAACACTTGAAAATAGCCTTTTTCTTGACTTAGAGTTGAGATAGGAAAGTGAAAACCGTTTCCCTCTGTGTTAAATAGATTTTGCTGTATTACCTACGAAAGTCAAGAAAAAGGTCATTGTTCATTGTTTATATGTCGAAAACAGTGAACCAAAATATAGCATAGGGTACATAATTTTTTTTTTTATTTTACGTAGATTTAAAAAAATAGTAATAATATATAGGGTGTCTCATTTAAATGAACCAAGCTGACATCCGGTTCTGGTATAACTGGAAGGGTCAGATTTTTTAAAATATTTTAATTGTCTGTTCCCCATTGACCATTCAATGCTACCACATTTTCGAAACCACCCTGTAGGCTTAAGAGTATTTTAAGCCAATGACAATGACATCTGATCACCTGAAATCGGCTGATGGTGTTTTGATTTTGACAATTATATCCTTTGTGCATGGACATGCGCATACAAAATCGATTGACAGGCTATCGCCTCTCCTCTCTGTGTATGCTATGGGAAATATAATGTTCGTTAATAGTGTCATTATACAATATAAATTTGCGCTATACTGATTATTTTTACTATTAGTTATTGTTTTTTAATAAATAATGTATTTTTTCAGATATACCGTCACCAAAATTTCAAGGATGCAAAGCTGACCTTTTTAAAATGTTTCCTATATTTTGAAAATTAGTTTGTAAAAATCACCGTCGTACTATTATGATTATATGTCCTATAAAAAAATTTAAAACATTGGATAATTGAAAGTAAATAATATTAAACAGAAAATATTGGCGTTTATTATTTACAAAAAACAATATAGACTTTAACAAAAGTGACAGTTTTTTTGAATATTATTTTTCTCTAGCATATAAGTATCTAAAATTAAACAATTTCCACATTTTAATATAAAATAAATTGATTAAATATTAAAGTAACAGTATTTGCTCGAGAAAAGTAATATATTTACCAGTTATTTTAAATAACTAGTTAAGTTATTTAAATAGTTAGTTATTTTAATATACAGGGTTATTCATACATATGACACGGACTATTAGACGATTACGCATGTATCATGTGAGTTTTAAAAAAATGGGATGGATTGGAGATGCTTCTAAATTATTTTTTACAATATACAAGGGTCTCATCAACAAGAAACGTATCAAAGTTGGGTTGTGTTAAGTGGAATGCCCTGTATGTTTTTTAATATAAAAATTGATACATCTTGATGTATCATACCTTCAATTTGCGCCTTTGACGTGCTGTAAAGTCTAAACGGTTTAAGATTTTAAAAATCGGTTTTCGATTTTCCGACCTAACTTTTCTAAAACTATCCACTAATATAAAATTTAAGTACTGTCAGTTGACCAAAATTAGTATTTTTTGACATCAGTTGACAATTTGACACAGGATTATTATAGCTATACCATTTGGTTTTTTTTAATGGGATGTATAGGAGCCCACTTTACTAATCTCATATTGGGAACATATTTTAAAATTATTTTTCGATATATAGAGTGGTTCAAAAAATTGTGGCAGACCAAACGACAGTTTTCTTAAGGATCACCCTGTATATTTTTTAATATTTGGAATCTTCATAAAATTCCACCAAATTTAGTATATCTTATGCCATATCTTCAATTCTTTTCGAAATATTTACAGTTGAAAAATGGCCTATTTACACCTTTGATGTGCTGTAAGCACAAATACAATTTTTTGAACCACTCTATATATCGTAAAACAATTTTAAAATGTGTTCCCATGATGAGATTAGTAAAGTGGGCTCCTATCCATCCCAATAAAAAAAACTAATGATATAGCTATAATAATCCTGTGTCCTATAGCGTATATAACCCTTTACAGTAACGGTAAAATATAACGTTATTGAATTGCGAAAACTCCTTATTTAGTTCTGCGACCAATCATCAGAGGCGCTGAAATTCATAACCACTGATTTATACAGAGCTTCTTACTCTAAAGGGGGATTCTTTGTGATTGAGATCAAAGAGCACCGCCAGGCACCTGCTTGCCTGGCTTTGCCGTCGTTGGATAACGTCCTATACGAGGGGCGTGCAATTAGTAAAATTTTATTGTCGCATGGAGTCAGTTTCTACTAATAAGTCATTTACAATTTAATTATTTTATAATTTCATTCGACACTCTAATTTTAATATATTTAGAAATAATATTTAGATTATAGATGCTTCACGACAGGTTCTTAAGAATGTGTGAAAGTTAAAATGATAATAAAACAAATAAACAATGCATTTAATACCAAGTTTTGTGTAATGTAGCTTATATTACAAAAATATTAATTTCTTCGAAATTGAAGACAAGTACAAACCCAAGCTAATATAACTATAAGGTATTTAGTAACACAAAACATAATATACGCAAAGTTTGTTTAATAACTTTTTTCTACGACTGCCCTGAAAATACACAAAAACGCACTAACAACTGCTCTTGAAAATTGGACATTTCAAAGATCGTGTGAAAAGTATACTTTGCACACGGCGTATGCAAAGTATACTTTTCCCACGCTTATTCGGGTATTTAGATTAAAGGGCTTCGTCTCCGATTTAGAGCTTCGCCCTCAGAGATCCCATTCCCAGATCTCTAAAAAGGGGGCCAAATTTAGGGCTTCCCCCCCCCCCCTGCAGGAGCCCCTTTTTGCAAAACTGTAGAAAATGGGACTCTCATACCAGTGGCCCCCTTTTAAGGCTTGGGGCCCAATTTTAGGGCGTCGCCCCCGGGGACTCCAATCCTAAATCTGTAAAAATGGGACTCCCGTGCCATAGACCCCATTCCAGGGTTTCGCCCCCCACCCTGGGGACTCATTTTTGGGCTTCGCCCCCAGAGCCCCTTTTTCAAAATATTTACAAAATAGGGACCCCACACCGGTGGCCCCATTTTAGGACTGTGCCCCTATAGTTATAGTTTAGCGAGAATCTCTTACTCACGTAGCTTCTTTCGCTAGGAATAATATTTTCTGATAAATCAAAATGAAGTTTCCCATATAACATGTATTTTTCTACCACAGTGGTATGTAGCAGTCGTAGAAAAAGTATAGTGTGCTACACGTGCTGAAAAGACTTTATGACACTCGTCTACGGCTCGTGTCACCAAACTGTCTCATTCGTGTGAAAAGTCTTATTTTCAGCACTTGTTGCATAATATACTATATACAAATCTTAAAATGAATGGCATGCAGAAACGTTGTATTTAAACGTTAATTTAACTACCTACAATTTGCACCAAAAATCTACATAGGCAATTTTAACGTTCTTAAAACGTTATTTCTTAGTAACGTATAAAATAGTTATTTATGCAACAAGTGTGTAAAGTGACCCTTTTTTATGAATGGGAATATTGTCCCATGAATAAAAAAAGGGTACTTTACACATGAGTAGCATACGAAATTTTTTCTACTACCGAAAAATATGTGAAAAAACAAAAATGTTATTAAATTACTTTACGCACTAGTGCGTAAAATAACTTATTTTACGCACTGCACATTAAAAAGGCCAATTTTACGAACCTTAGAGAGTGCGTAAAGGGAGTACTTTACGCACGGTAGTAGAAAAAATACTTTTTCTACTACCGTGCGTAAAATACTCACTTTACGCACTCTCTTAGATTAGTAAAATATGCCTTTTTAGGGTGGAGTGCGTAAAGTAAATCTGACATATTTATATATGACATTTAGGGCAGTGCGTAAAATGAATTATTTTACGCACTAGTGCGTAACGTAATTTATTAATATTTTCGTTTTTTATATATTTTTCGGTGGTAGAAAAATTTTTGTATGCTACTCATGTGTAACGTACCCTTTTTTTATTTGTGGGACAATATTCCCATTCATAAAAAAGAGTCACTTTACACACTTGTTGCATAAATAACTATTTTCTATTTTGAGTTCAAAATGATTCCATTTTGATATGCAAATGTCGAAAAGAACTTCTTTTCGATACGGCTTTTGTTGACTGGTTGCTAGGATATTAACAAAATTGTTCAATGTCAGGGCCCGCTAGCAAAAATTTCGCTTTCAATGGGACTTCTAGTAATAAAGACGTCAAAAATGACAATATGGCCGCCCAACTGTTGATCGGGACTAGATTAAATTCATAGTTTTCATTAAAAAAACTTGGAAAATAGAAAAAATAGTATAAAATATACGTTTTAAAAGACATTTAGCGCACTCGCACGTCGCACGTTAGGAAACTCCACGCAAGCGGGTCGTTTCCTAATTTCGTACTCGTGCGAAAAAATATGGTATTTTAAAACAAGTATCTTAATATACTATTTTTTCACTATTAAAAAGAACGGTTCTTCATAGGCCGGAATCAATCCTATTGGTTTTGACGGTCACGCCACGCAGCGTCTTGGACAATATTCAGGCCCATAATAGTTTTATAACCTGAGCTACAATCCCTTCTACAAGAATAAACGACCCCTTAACACTCGTAATTGAAATTTGGAAAAATGATGATGGTGTTTTTCCCTTTGTAATTGCATTGTTTTGGTTTATTTAGATAAAATAATTTCGTTTTTATTGGTTTCACCCCTATGCTATGAATGGGAACTACAAGTTTGATCTTGCATTTTATGATTAACACAAAACCAAATGGTTTGAAAAGAGAACATGATTGATTAATGAATGTATGTACAATTTTATGAATAATATTTTCATGCCTAATTTTATCTCATCCCTTTTTAAAAAACCAAGTAGGTAGGTATTTTAATTCTAGATAATATTTACTCATACCTGAAACGATCTGTTGGGAATCTAAAAAATTATTTTTCACCATCACTTTTACTGAAGCAGTTATCCACTGCACAAAATCCAACCATCGTTATAGAAAACGCAACAACAGTCCCTAAATAATGTTTCCCTCGCCCTCGTATAATACGTTTGTGCTAAAACTCCCCAAAGTTTCTGCGAGTCTGTGAGAAAACTGGATTGAACTGCTTTTACCTCAGGCGGTAAAATCGAGATTTTTATACATTTGACGCTACCGTTCATTAATTCTACCGTGGCCTAACTATAATTTTTTTAAATCACATATTTTGCTAGTCAAGTTATGTTTTTAATTACACGGGGGCTTGTAATTATTTAATACTGATAATAAGTATACTGTTATTTTAATAATATTAAGGGATATTTTGTAAAGGGAAATATAAAAATCATCTCTAATAAATTATAAATTTTATTGCGTACTAAAATAAGACCAAGAATAAAACAAGTATATGTATGTACAATTATAATTTATTGTTACTTTAATACAATGACAATCACAAATAGGATTACCAGCCGGACTATAATATATAGTTTTCTACTGTATTTGAGCTTAGCGTACTATATACTGTTAGGAAAAAATATAGTACGCGAAAATGCTATACTCGTATTTGCGCCACATCAATAAGAAAGAGCTTTAAATCTGCTGCTGAAATTCGAGTAAGTCAGAACGCCCCCTAAATTCAAACTCTAGAATTTAACGGCAACACTGCGTCTGGACAAACCGGAAATGGCCACGCGTACTTCACACAATATAAATTTAAGGCTATTAGTTCCATGCTTCACACTGTGAACTAGTGTGTAGGTGTAGGTGAACCTCTCTTACCTTTGTCTATAAAATTGTGTTTGTGTTTCGTGTGTTCCACAAAACCACAAAAACAAAATTGCGCTATTGAAGAAAACATCGATTTTAGACCATTTTGTCGGTAGCGCTTCCTCTTCAAATCAAATCAAAAATCTTTATTTTGTCAACTCACCTAGATGTTTACAATGTATTTTAAGTACTTATTAATAAAACATGACTGGTGGTGGTGGCAGAGGTGAAGATGATAAATAAAACAGCAGCTGAATTAGCGTTGACCTACCACGCTGTTAAACATAATTTATCTTTTAATAGCATGGACTCTTGTGAAAAATTGAATAAGATTATTTACTCAGGTTCCAAAATTGCCTTTTATACTAATTTAAGCCGTACTAAAATGGAAGCTTTAGTAACTGAAGTAGTGGGACCACATGCTCTCCGAAAAGTTTTGTATGACATAAATAACGATAGAACATATTTTTGCTTGCAAACCGATGCAAGTAATAAAAAAATATTAAACTCTTTCTCTTGATTGTCAAGTATTTTACCGCTGAAAAAGAAATTCAAAATAAATTGTTACACTTTTACGAAAATCCCGACGAATCTGCCAATGGAATGTTTAACGCTATAAGTAACTCATTAACTAAGCATAACCTTTCTTTTAGTAGAGTATCTGGTGTTAGTGCTGATAATTGTAATGCTAATTTGGAATTCATCACTCTTTTTAAAAATACGGAAAATGACCTGAACTTCCTTCCATTATAATTTATTGTTACTTTAATACAATGACAATCACAAATAGGATTACCAGCCGCAGTATAATATATAGTTTTCTACTGTATTTGAGCTTAGCGTACTATATACTGTTAGGAAAAAATATATTACGCGAAAATGCTATACTCGTATTTGCGCCACATCAATAAGAAAGAGCTTTAAATCTGCTGCTGAAATTCGAGTAAGTCAGAACGCCCCCTAAATTCAAAGTCTAGAATTTAACGGCAACACTGGGTCTGGACAAACCGGAAATGGCCACGCGTACTTCACACAATATAAATTTAAGGCTATTAGTTCCATGCTTCACACTGTGAACTAGTGTGTAGGTGTAGGTGAACCTCTCTTACCTTTGTCTATAAAATTGTGTTTGTGTTTCGTGTGTTCCACAAAACCACAAAAACAAAATTGCGCTATTGAAGAAAACATCGATTTTAGACCATTTTGTCGGTAGCGCTTCCTCTTCAAATGAAATCAAAATCAAAAATCTTTATTTTGTCAACTCACCTAGATGTTTACAATGTATTTTAAGTACTTATTAATAAAACATGACTGGTGGTGGTGGCAGAGGTGAAGATGATAAATAAAACAGCAGCTGAATTAGCGTTGACCTACCACGCTGTTAAACATAATTTATCTTTTAATAGTATGTACTGTTGTGAAAAATTGAATAAGATTATTTACTCAGATTCCAAAATTGCCTTTTATACTAATTTAAGCCGTACTAAAATGGAAGCTTTAGTAACTGAAGTACTGGGACCACATGCTCTCCGAAAAGTTTTGTATGACATAAATAACGATATAACATATTTTTGCTTGCAAACCGATGCAAGTAATAAAAAAATATTAAACTCTTTCTCTTGGTTGTCAAGTATTTTACCGCTGAAAAAGAAATTCAAAATAAATTGTTACACTTTTACGAAAATCCCGACGAATCTGCCAATGGAATGTTTAACACTATAAGTAACTCATTAACTAAGCATAACTTTTCTTTTAGTAGAGTATCTGGTGTTAGTGCTGATAATTGTAATGCTAATTTGGTATTCATCATTCTTTTTAAAAATGAAAAATGTCCTGAACTTCCTTCCATTGTTGGAAATAGTGTTGGGGTTGCGTCTGAATTTAGACGGTTTCATTCTTTATTCGCAAACATTTTGAACTCAAAAGTCTACAAAGTCTATAGTTTATATTAAGTCTATCTAACTTGTCCAATAAATCCTCCCGGTTGCTGGCTATTGCCCATGTTCAAGCTCTGTATAAAAGAAATAAAACATCAATATTTTTTTGTCCAAGACTAATTTCGGTCGGTTAAACTTAGATAAGGATGTAAATATGAAACGCATAGCTTCGTTTACAAATATATAAATAGTTTAACCTATTAAATTTACTTCTATTTCTATTTAATGGAACGATAAAAGGTTAGCTTTACGTACAACGGTTTATGCAAACATTTTAAGCGGTTGAATGTAAAACGTCCCATTTATATTTTTCTGAAATATAAATAAAAGTAGAATTAAAGTTAAAGTTAAATGATGCTGCATAAACCAGTCACAAACGATATATTTAATAATTTATGTAACAATTATAACCATTTCACACTTTAGCACTACACATACCTTGTAATAGCCGGAAATCTAGAGAAACTCTTCTTGGAAAAATATTTCTGGTTTCTACAACTTATTACTGCACAAACACCATCATGAATCTTTTCTATATCTATTTATTATCATAAATAACGTTCGTCTCTCACAATGTCAATTATTTGACAAATACACGCCTATGGTTTCCAATAGCAAGTACATTAAACCAGTCGTAAAAATGCGACGCCGCTGGTGGCAGTTTGACGGATTTCCTACCAAGGAATATCTGACTTGCGCAGATATGAAAAAATAAGAAGTGATATTGCTGGTTGTTATATGTGCCGTGTAAGGAGGGCTAGAGG
>MU195495.1:4218-15510 GCA_016904865.1 Pissodes strobi
GGGTCGTTCTTCCACCCGCCATATCTGTAGTTATTTAGCAGGTATAATCTTTTGATATAAGTTTTTTTCACAGTTGTGTTGCAAGGCATACCGAGAGGGGTAAGAATTTCTTACAGCTTAGATAACTCGATATAAAGCACACTTTGTAGAGCCCTCGATATGGTCACCTATATACGAATACATATTTTTAGCTCATTCTTTAGCCCACCTCAATATACAAATATACCTTTTATTCATTATTCAGCCCGCAGTTTGCCGCTGTTATAAATAAACATAATTGCATGCGATAAGATGAATTTAGGGTTTGCAGCCGGTGAATCAACGTGTTATCGCTAGACAAATATTTTATTGTGATTTTTATGATTCCACAGAATCGAGTATCAGATATGTGTTTCTACCTAGATCGACCTCTTAATATTTTTAAAGATCGGAAAGCTCTTTTAAGTACAACTGGCTTTCAGCTATTAATACTTTATTAAAACGAGGACTCCTACAGAATTATAAGCATATTTATTAGATATATGTCAAACGTACTTTGTTTTTTTTATTAAATCATAACCGAAGCAACAAAAAAATGAGTTAAAAGTTCTTACAAAAAAGCGGGGCATTATCAAGGGTAAACAAACATTATTTAAAAGTCATTTTGAAACTATAAAAGGGTCACTTTCAATTTTGCAACCTAAAGAGGTTGATGGACAAGTAATTTTAGAGTTAGAGAGTCGATTAGAAAAGTTTTCCCCGCTGCTTTCGGAGTTTGACGAAATACAAAATGCAATTGAAATGCTGGTTGATTCTCCTGAAGAGCTATTAGAAGAGAGATCTTCATTTGAAGACATTTACTTTCAAGTAACTGCTGGGTGTAAACAGGTCATTGAGGAGTATTAACATATTTATAAAACCGCTAATACTCAAAATGGAAGCTCACCTAACAATTCAGATGCTAGTAGTGTTAGCAATATACAGGGTTTACCCATGCAAGGTCTTAAGCTTCCACCAATTAATCTTAAAACGTTTTCAGGCGACTATAAAAATTGGTTGGAGTTTAGAGATCTTTATGAATCCCTTATTTACTCAAATGCATCCATTAGCAAAGTTCAAAAATTCCACTACCTTAAAGCATCCCTCGAGGGAGGAGCAAGTCAGGTTATCCGAGGCGTGGAAACTACAGACAGTAAATATCCTATTGCATGGGACATGCTGTGTGCGAGGTACGATAATAAAACTGTATTAGTACAAAACCACATTAAATCACTAGTAAATCTTCCAAATTTAACATCCGAGTCCTCCTTTGAGTTACTGAAAATGGTTGATTCCATTTCGAAACATGTACAAAGCTTAAAAACTTTAAATCAACCTACTGAATCATGGGATTCTCTTCTGATCTTCCTTTTGAGTACTAAACTTGACAAAAATACTGAGCGTGAATGGGAGGAGAAAAAGGTAATTAGTGCAGATTTAAAGTCATTAAGAAGTAACTATAGTTTGGGAGCAAGCAATCAAGCTTTAAGTCCAGGTTCTGAGTTTCCTACATTACAAGAGTTTTTAGAGTTTTTAAAACGAAATGCTGATTTACTAGAAGGTTTAGAGTTATATAAATATTCAAAAAATACATTATCAGGACCGGGCAATAAAAATAACACTAAACAAGGTTCAAGGGAAAAGAATAATAAATGGGGTGGTTCTAATACATTTTCTACTTTAAATGGTGTTTGTGCCATGTGTAAGGATGCTCATATGATTCAGAATTCTCCTGAATTTTTGAAACTCGATAGATTCTAGAGTGGGGAAAATAAAGGAGTTAAGCCTGTGTTTTAATTGCTTAAAGGCAAGTCATAATAGTAAAGAGTGTAGATCTACTTATTCGTGTAAAAGGTGTAAAATGAAGCATCATCCTACAATACATTTTTAGAGGTCTAATCAAGACTATACGGAATCAAGTAGTGAAGGTAATATGTCAAGGCCAAGTCATGAACTGAATCCGGATGGTTTTTCGAATGACAATTATTCGAACGACAGTTCTTCGAACGACATTTCTTCGAACGGACAGTTCTTCGAAAAGACAATTCTTCGAATCGACAAATTTTCGAATGTGTAATTCTTCGAATGGACCATTTTTCGAATCTTTAATTTAGTTTGGGTTAAGCCCTTTTACCGTTTTAGCAAAATTTCTGCATGGTGCGTGGTGTAGAAGGTAGCGTTCTTGCCTGTCATTCCGGCGCTGCGGGGTCGATTCCAATTCCCGTCGGTCGCGACAGATGTTTTGTCTATTGTTTTTTATTAATTTACTTTTTTCCTAATTTTGGGATAGTTTGGGTTAGCCTTGGGTTAGTTTTGGTTAGCACTTGGTTAGTTCTTGTTGATTGAGCCCCGTAGCGAGCGAAGCGAGCGGAGGGCCATGCAAAGCCCTAATAATTATATGTAAATAATATGTTTAATAAACAATTTCAATAAATTACGTTAAAATTATCTTTATGTTTCTCTAATTTAATATTTTCGAAAAACGGTCCTTTCGAATATTTGTCTTTTCGAAAAACTATCCGTTCGAATAATTATCCATTCGAATAATTGTCCATTCGAAAAACTGTCCTTCGAAGAACTGTCTTTCGGACAATCGTCATTCGAAAAACAGTCCTAGATTCGTCATGAACAAGGCCAAGGCACTAACGGTGCAAATTTGAGTTTGTCTAGCGGCGTTAGTGATTTCTCTTCACAGGTTTTGTTGCACAATGATTGAGGTGGTGGATTCGTTAGGAGTTCCTCGCTTATGTAGAGCCCTATTGGATAGTGCTAGTCAAAGTAATTTAATAACACAGCAGTGCCGTGAACGATTAGGCCTTCAGAAAATAGAGTTGCCTTCCTTAATTACCGGGGTTGGTTACAAAATCTGCCAGTTAAAATATAGATGTGAGGCCAAGGTTCAGTCATGCTTTAATTCATTTCAGACAAGCCTATCTTGTGTTGTGAATGTTGTGATTCCAAAAATTAGCGGTGTTTAACCTCCTTTTCATATCATTACATCTTCGTGGAAAATACCTAAACATATCCGTTTAGCAGACCCAGAATCAAGCCTGGAGAAATAGACATTCTGAATGGCGCAAGCATCTATTTAAATCTTCTGTGTCTAGGGCAGTTTCGTTTAGGTAAAAATCTACCAACACTAGAAAAAACACAATTTGGTTGGGTTGTAAGTGGCAAGTGTGAGTTAGGTGTGCCAGTGCAAAATTTCCAGTGTTATGTCACTACCAATTTAAACATCCAAGAGCAGATTTCTAAATTTTGGGAAATAGAGAAGATTTCACCAACATAACAGATTATGTCAGCCGAGGAAAGGGAGTGTGAGAAAATATTCAAAGTGACAACTACCCGTAATCAGGAGGGTAGATTTGTAGTGCAAATTCCATTGAAGAAATCACTGGAGTATCTTGGGGATCCTAGGCAAGGTGCTTTGAAACGGTTTCATCATCTTGAGTCCAAATTTCATAAAGTTACCAAAAATGAGTTTCCTTAAATGAACTTCAGCTAGTGGGCCTTGTTTTACAGGATGACTTAATTTCTATTGTCTTAAGGTTTATAAGGTTTAGGCAACATAATGTGGTTGTTATAGTGCTGACATAGTAAAAATGTACCGTCTGATTTTGGTGAAAGAGGAGCATGCTCTCATATGTTTTTATTCAAAAAAATATTTATTAAGAAATTTTGAAGAATTTGGGGTAGTAGGAGTTGTAATGATGGCGACTAAAACAAAAATTAATGTCAATTACGTCTAACACAAGATCGTTTACATGGCCAGTTACTTTTCGCATGCAGGTCCGTTCTTAGTACCTCTGCCGTCTTTATGCAAGCCTAAAAATGCCTCCTCTATATTTTAAAGACGCTAAATTTTTTAACAAAATTATTTTATTAAATATTTACTGTTATTTAACAAGTAACATCATCTATGTTGGGGTTTGGAACCTTCGGCAACATGCACTAAAACGGAGTTTTATCCACAATACCGAAACAGAATTATTGCACTCGACGCGCGTTTCGCTAATCACGTTAGCATCATCAGGAGATGATTAAAACTAAATTTAAAACCCTACCTAACTCGCTTTTATACTAAAGGTTTGCTTAATCAAGCGGAACCAAAGGGACCAATCCTGGAATCCCACTAGTCACGCTCGATCAACCAATACAATGGACTATACGGAATAGACCCTCTATCTCTATTTAAACTATTCTTACATTTAATAATTTCCATACTTTCATATGCGTCTAATAATCTCCTATCAGTTATATTATGAATTAATTTTAAATTTTTACTTGTTATTCTATGATTATTATCAAAAGCATGCTCGGCAACACTTGATTTCTCTGTTCTACCATACTTTAAGTAACATCATTAAAACAAAATATAAACCTTAATAATTACAATAAAAAAAATATGACAGTAAATAAAAACTTAATACTACTAATAATTATGATAAAAAATATATAGTAAAAATAACGAAAAAACAAAACACACTCGCAAAAAAAACCTGTGCATTTTATCTAAAGGCCGTTTTACGTGCTGCAAGACAACCCGCAATTCTCTTGCAGCAAGACGTTGCAAGAGCAAGACGATAGTTGCAACGTTTCTTGCACTTTGGTTTTACATGTCGAAATTCTCTTGCAATTGCGACTTGCTACCAACCTTTGAAATCAAAACACATATTGTAGCAGCAATTTTTTTTCTTTTTATGAATTTATTTTTCAAAACTTGATTCATTTTATTTATACATATAAAGTAACAATCAAATATCAAATAAACAAACATCCATCAACTGTCAAGCGTGTCTAGTGACTTTATCGGGTCTTGGTGAGAATGATATTACTAGAATTTCCCCCAGACTTGCACTTGCACTTGCAGATATATTGAGCAGAAGCGATAAGTTGCAAGTGCAAGAGACATGCGACTTTGGATCAGCTGGGTCTCAACTGCGCATGTCTTCGGGCAATATCTCTTGCGTCTTGCACAAACTCTTGCAGCATGTAAAACGGTCTTAAGCATGAACCGAGTTGCAGGTTGCAATACGAAAAAAATCTAAAATTGGTTTTTACTGCATAAATATGTTTCTGCCTTTTATTGTGGCGTACTCGTCAATAAGTTTCAAGTGACCTAAATTTTTACAGACATTATTTTCAACTGCTATTATACCAAAGTTTATGAGCCATATGACATGATGGAAATAAGATATTTTTTTATTATATTTAATTTGGAGAAGGATCGCTCTCCAGATGTAACTTTTACTGGCAAAGTTAAAAATATTCGAAAACGTACAACTAAGTGTGTGAAATATTTCTACTATGATGTTGACGAAGTGGTTAAAATTTTAAGAAATTTTCCAGATATCCGCCTAATTTTATTTTTTAATTTAATTTTTTGGTATTGTTCTCCGGAAAATCATTTTGTCTTTTTATCGGGCATCTGAAAATGCAAAAAAGTGTATTAATAGAATTCATTAGCGTTGTTCGTATGAATAAGAAAATTTAAAATAAAAATTAATAATATATATAAATTAAAGAAAAATTATACGTATTAGAACGTCACTTATACGATACCTCCTAATCCAACTATTTTCGTTTTCAAATTTATCTTTCATCTTAGATCTACGACTTCTAAGAGACGCATTTTTTAAAACTATATTATGATATCTGGTTATTAAATGTATAAAAAAATACTCACCTTATATCTTTCGACAAAGAAAATAATGTTTTAATCACACAATAATAGAAAAAAAAAACATCTAAATAACTAACGCTTCTCTGATCGCAGTTTATTCTGCTTTTTGTTATTTTACGAGTAATGAATGAGTCGATTGAAAAGGCAAAAAAATTGCTCGAGAAAATCCGAAATTGGGAGCCGCCCTATATACTTGCGACTTTTTCTTTCCTTTGACGAAAGTAGAGCCGGCGCGGCGAACGCGCCGTGTTTTTTGTGAATTCGACAGCCCAAAATATATAATAAATTAATTTTTTTCTGTGACGGGAAAAACGTTTGACATTTTATCTCTGTTGCCAGGTGTCACTTTTTATGAAATTATTTTTTTTTCCCGGGAAAAAAGTGAGTACTTTTTTCCCGGATATACATACATATATACACATAAGTAAAGGTAGATATTTCATTTTAGAATATTTTATTATACAAAACTTACATTTCCTTTATATCAATAGTACAATTATTAAATGTGCATTGCGCAAATGACATGTTCCTTGAACTATTTGGTACAAGGTACAACAGTTGAATTTTCTTGTGTTGAAATTATATTTTTTTCTGCCATGGACACAACTGCCGTTGATGTACCTGATCGCAAATCGGGTGTTATTTCAGCACTGCCACACGTTCAAAACACCTTATTAGCTATTTCTGTCCTGTGTGCTACCGATTCAGCAACATACCCTTCAGCGACCGTTGATGACTTCCAACTGCCATGTTTCTTTAGTGTCATCAAGTCTCCCCCAGTTTCAACTAAAAGTGTACTAGACGATCTTCGAAATGATTCACCTGTATATGAGTTAGCATTTTCAAGTTAAAGAAAATTAGCTACTGTTCTCAAATACCTTATAAAACTGATTTTTACCCACATCCTGATTGATACATTTTCCATTGCGATATGCATAAAATAGGCGGTGATCCGTTTGCTGCTGCTGGACGAAGAGCTATGTACAGGGTGTCCCAAATTCGAGCCTCATCATTGGGATCTCGGGAACTAGAAGAGATAAGTACGAGTTCGGTTAAATGGAGGCAAAGTTGCGCAATTTGATGGTGATCAAAATGCCACCTTACAAGTTTAAAAATTTGGAACACTTCCGAAGATTTTTGGAAAAAACCGAATATTCGCGATTTAATTTTTATTTTTTTATGACTTTATTTGAATAGATATAACAAAATAAATTTCACATTCTCATTGTTACTTTTTCTTTTCTACAAAATCAGATTTTCAAACCGACGTTTCGTCTTTGAGCTGCCATAATCAACTTTGTTTTTTTAAATACGGCCCTGGATTTTTTATTGCGAACTTTAAGAGCGTCTAGGGTCCCAGAATCAATAATGTATCGCAATTATTCGAAAAATTGATATTAATGGCATTTTTATAAGGACTCATGTGTTGGCAGACAGAAAACAGATTTTTGGTAAGATCTTACCAGGAAATCATGATTTTTTCGAAGAGTATGCGATACAACAATGAGAATGTGATTTATTATTTGTTCTAAGTTCCAAATCTAATCCCACACAGCTATTTACTTGAGTAAATTGCTAAAAATGTGGCCTAGAGCCTATGGTTTGAGGGTTGACACTTTAATAATTATATTATTTATTAATCACTTCTTATGCTAGTCTTTAAGCTTTCTCTATGTAGAGCGTTAATGCGTAAAAAAAGGTTTTGTTATTAATCCTATTAAAAATCTATTTTCTGTCTCTGTCTAACACATGAGTTCTTATGGAAAATGTCACCAATATGAATTTTTTGAATAAGTGCGATACATCATTGGTTTTGGGACCTTAGAATCTCTTAAAATCCGTAATAAAAAATCCAGGGCCGTATTTAAAAAAAACAAAGTTGATGATGGCAGCTCAAAGACGAAACGTCGGCTTGAAAATCTGATAACACTATCTTGAAGAACAGAGAAAGTAGCAATAAAAATGTGAAATTTATTTTGCTATATCTGTTCAAATAGAGTCATAAAAATATAAAAATTAAATCGCGAATATTCGGTTTTTTCCAAAAATCTTCGGAAGTATTCGGACTTTTTAAGCTTGTAAGGTGGCATTTTGATCATCATCAAATTGCGCAACTTTGCCTCCATTTAACCGACCTCGTATCTCTTCTAGTTCCCGAGATTCCAATGATGAGGCTCGAATTTGGGACACCCTGTACATTCGGTAAAATTTAATATATCCTTCAGTAACTACAAATCTCCTGTTTACATTATTTTTTGTTTGCTTAAGTTTCACAATTAATAACGTTCCCAAATCTTCAATATCATCTAATGTTACCTGGTTGATTTCACAAATTCGACAAGCTCCTGCAATCCCAAATACAATAAAAACCTTGACCATTAAATAAACTTCATCAGGAGCATTATTTAAAAAAATCACTAATTTGCATACTTGTAAAAATCGCAGCTTTCTTGGGCGTGTAACCTTCCCCATTTTGTTTCAGAAATGTAATTATTTTGAAATATTTTGAAATGTCTACATTATTATTGGATTGTAACATACTTCGACCACACTGTTGAGGGCTTTTATTGTTGTGCCAGTTCCGAAAAATAAGCCAATAACACCATCTCCGAGAAAGAACTGCATGCCTTTTTCATCTTCCATTTCATAAATCTTAAATACGCGGTTTCATAAATTTTCCGCGATTTAGCTGGCAATAATTTTTGTGACGCTACTTTCGCTGCTTTTACTAACTCCGGTGGAGTCAGCGAAATCTCGGAATCAGACATTTTTTACTTTATATTATTCAAAACTACTAACTAACAATAACACCCACTAAGTTCCCAAGTTTTAAATCAAATCACAGAATTAAATTGACAGATATTTGATCACTTTAAAGGCTTCCTTAGCAACGCAAGTCTATTGTCACTATAAGTACAACAACCTACCAGTTTAAAAATTCAAATTTCACATCGATAATTTTCTGACTTTAATATATTGTAGTAATAAGTTTTTTCATATATAATATCACAAGAGAAAAAATTTTGTCGGCAAAATTTTCGAAAGGTATGAAAGTTTGTTGCTTGGCAATTTCGCGAATGATATTTTTGGTATCAAAATCACGAGCCGTCAGGCGAGTGATTTTGTAAAAATGTCATGAGCGAAATTGTCGAAAAGCAACAAACTTGAATAAAACCTTGAGAATAATTTTGTCTACACAATTTTTTCTCGAGTGGTATTCGTCATGACTATTTCACGAAAAAAACTAGACAATGCACCGTATTAACAAACAGAAGCTTTATTTATTTGTTAACAAAATTAAATGTATGTACAATTATTATTTAATGACGTTTGTCAAACTCACAATAATAGTTATACCAAACACCTTTCTGATGGACCTGTCATAGTTTTGTCGCTAAAAAACCACTCAATTAACGGGCAGGTAGTAGTTTTGTCAGTAGGAAACGAGCAGTTGCTATGACGTTTTACCAGTAAAAAACACTCTAGTGAAATAGTCAATATTAAATCGTCATTTTTCATGTCACAGAAAAAAAAAAGTGTATTATACACGGGAAAAATATTAGATTTAGCGTCGGGAGACAACACAACCTCGAGCTAAAATCTAATACTTTTTTGCCTTGTATAATAATAACTATCTATTATATTGCCGCTTAAAAACAAATTGTCTGCAATTTGATTATTATGAATGTTATGAAGGGTTTTAAGTTTTAAACTTGGCTTCTGTGGAATGTCTTAAGAATGAAATTTAGTTTTACATATTTTTATATTCAACACATAAATGTATTTTACTGTTTCTACCGGCAGCCTGTGACCGCCCTTAAGTTTCGCCGCCTTTGTGCCTGCACACTAGGGTGGAGTGAAAAATGATTTTTTTTGATTTCTTTGATGTAATAGTTACAAAAAGTTTCCATTAGGAACACATATTATCCATACCAATTTTTGTTTTAATCGCTTTATATTTAGAGGGTCCGCCAGACCCACCAATGTTAGAAAAAAAGTTGAAAATTGCAACTTTTTTAAATTCGTATTTCAAAAATTATACTCAGGTTAGCCATATACGCAATACTACTACTAATGGTAATTGCTCATTCGCTTACGACAGGCACGGACTAAGTACGGGGCTCGAATTAAAGGAATTAAATAAAATAGTAAAACGTTATATTTAAAGCCGCAGCCGTGGCGGAAGGCGGACCCTCTAAATGATTGATCGCAATTACCATTAGTAGTAGTATTGCATATATGACTAACCTGAGTATAATTTTTGCTATTAGTAACATTTACACGTAAAGAATGCAGTTATATACGAATTTAAAAAAGTTGCAATTTTCAGCTTCTTTTCTAACATTGGTGGGTCTGGCGGACCCTCTAAATATAAAGCGATTAAAACAAAAATTGGTATGGATAATATGTGATCCTAATGGAAACTTTTTGTAACTATTACATTAAAGAAATCAAAAAAAATCATTTTTCACTCCACCCTACTGCACACCCCTAAGAACGGCCGGGCCCTCGCATGTCTTATTCGCCTCTTAACTTTGAGTGCTCCTTTATTAGGATGAATAAATATTTGACTTAAAATTAAATTATTGCCTAAGGTTTAATTCAGAATAAGTTCCAAACTAATAATAACTAACAATAATTTGGTAAGAACAGACACTAAGCATTGAAATATGTGTAGCAATTTAGAGCTACACCTATTTTTTACTATGGTGTGTATGTAAGAATTATTTTCACATTATATT
This sequence comes from Pissodes strobi, assembly GCA_016904865.1. Lineage (NCBI taxonomy): Eukaryota > Metazoa > Arthropoda > Insecta > Coleoptera > Curculionidae > Pissodes > Pissodes strobi. The sequence continues at coordinate 14,662 of MU195495.1, forward strand.
CGACATTACTATTAATTTTCAGTGCTTAGGATCTGTTCTTGCCAAATTATTGTTGGTTATTATTAGTTTGGATTTATTTTGGATCAAACCTAAGGTAAAATTTAAGTCAAAGATGTATTCATTGTAATAATAAATGAGCACTCTCAAAGTTAAGAGACGAATATGACATGGGAAAGGTAGCTGATTATGTAAACCATCTTGTGTTACACGCAGTTATCATAATTGACATTCATTTTTGTTTTAGTCGCCCTCATTTCAGCGCCTCTTACCCTTAAATCTTTGAAATTTAATAAAAATCCATTTTTCCTGAATAAAAACAAATTAAACTATTCCATGTCAAACATCATTAAATTTGTAATAAAAATGCTATCGAATACAAAGTGTACTATTTTTACAGACCATATGAAAAACAATGTTGATTTTTTATAGCTGTTCAAATATCTTCAGAATAAATTAAAAACAAAGTTTTGAAGTTTCAGCAGAAAACTTAAAGCGGTATTGCAGAAGCAATAAATCAGATAAACTAGTCCGGTAAATATTACATCAATCACCTTATCGCGTGACACGCTCAGCGGGCTGCACATGAACCGTTCAAAACCTTCCTTTATCAGATGTATATAAAGTTGCAAGCCAGCGCGACCTACAGGCTGACTATAAGAACTATTCTGTATCCCAATAGAAATAAATGAACCATACTGAAGCCCAGCTGAAAATTTGTAGGGGGTGTCTAAATGGTTAGAATGACGCATAGGCTTGATTACACGCAAAACTTTGTTGAGCCCGGGCTCGGGCTTAACAACATCCTTTTTGGCTTCATGACGTACCATTCGTATATAGAATTGGCTCCAC
>JAEQML010072449.1:0-15507 GCA_016904865.1 Pissodes strobi
GCGACCGAAATTTGGTCCAGTTCAATGCAGCAAAGACCCAAGCAGCAACGTTTACCAAGAGGGCCAATACAGCGCCAGCGGGCCCTGACATCGTTATGGCAGGATCGACCATTCCTTCATCCTTGTCAATCGGACTGCTGGGAGTCTCGGTCAACAGCAATATGTCCTGACATGACCACGTTGCTAACATCGCAAAATCAGCCTCCCAAAAGCTTGGTGCGCTATTTCGCAACAAAAAACTCTATACACCGCAGCAGTTGCTCTTGCTCTACAAAGCGCAAATAAGACCGTGCTTAGAATATTGCTCACATATCTGGGGTGCCGCACCAAAACACACCCTAAAGCTGCTGGATTCCATTCAGAAAAGTGCTGTGGGTCTCGTCGGCGACCCGGAGTTGACCCGGAATCTAGATAGTCTGGAACATCGCAGACATGTAGCCGAGATATCTCTGTTTTACTTTCACGGCAGATGTTCCCAGGATTTGGTCCGCCTCATCCCGCCCCTGGCAGCTCCTGTCAGACAGTCACGACAGACGGCAAGAGCGCACCAGCTCGTCGTACAACTGGAAACACGTAGAAAATCGCTTTACAAGAACTTCTTTGCCTGGCGCACTGCATCATTGTGGAACTCACTCCCAGGACAACTGTTCCCCACTAATTACAACTTACAAATATTCAAGAGGCGCATCAATCAACATCTTCGCACACACACCGCTCGTCGAGCGCCATAGGGTCTACCTTTAGTGTGTGTGCCACTGCCATAAAAAAAAAGTTGTTTTTGCTCTACGAAGCGCAAATAAGACCGTGCTTAGAATATTGCTAACACATCTGGGTTGCCGCACCAAAGCACACTCTAAAGCTACTGGATTCCATTCAGAAAAGAGCTGTGCGTCTTGTCGGCGACCCGGAGTTGACCCGGATTCTGGATAGTCTGGAACATCGCAGACACGTGGCCGAGATGTCCCTGTTTTACAGATACTTTCACTGCAGATGTTTCCAGTGTTTGACCCGCCTCATCCCGCCCCTGGCGGCACCTGTCAGACAGTCGCGAGAGACGGCAAGAGCGCACCAGTTCGTCGTACAACTGGAAACGCCTAGAGCATCGCTTTATAAGAATTTCTTTGTCTGGCGCACTGCATCACTGTGGAAGTCACTCCCAGGACATCTGTTTCCCCCTAATTGCAGCCTGCAACTATTCAAGAAGCATGTCAATCAACATCTTCGCACAAACACCGCTCGTCGAGCGCCATAGGATCTCTCTTTAGTGTGTGTGCCACTGCCATAAATAAACAAAAAAGATCAGCCTTTGTGCTTTGGAATCTACGAGACTGCCTTGCTGAATGGCTAGCTTGTCCAATCGATGCTTGATTTGGGCGCCTTAAAATTATAAACAACAACAACATCCGGCGTTGCCAAACTTTGAGTTTTATTCATCTCCTGATGATGCTAACATGGCTAGCGAAACGCCCGTCTAGTGTTTTAGTAATAATAATTGCTGAATTTGGCTTCAAATGTACAATACTCATTAAATTCCCTTCACAACACAAATTCTAGATAATAAGCGTAATTGGCATCATTTTATTCAACCTTTTCTAAACTAATTTAGGATTTTATGGAAGGGTCTCTGCCCTTCTATTAACAGTATCTCGCGAACTTTTAAGCTATCCGCTATGAGTATTATCTGCCAATTAAACTCCCATTAATCGGATTTAAAATCCATTATCCATCTGCTCACAAATCATTTAGCCCGAAGCGTTTAATACATCCAGCATAAATTAATTACCGACGTTAAAAATTAATAACTGGTGGGCAGGATTATCGATTACGTCTCGCTTTGCCTTTTAATTATTAGTTATCATATTTAGATGACGATGCTCTTAATAACGTGTTAGTTGATTCGTGAAGTCGAGTACGTATATACGGATACGCATGCCGGATACGCATTGATTAATAAAAAAGTCTCTTTGAGATTATGTATGTGTAAGTGAACTTCTCTTAACGATTTACTATATATTTACTGTAAAATCAAGAAAGAAGATTGAGAAAAAATTTCAGCATTTGTGAAGGGTGAGACATATGAAGGACGAAAGCTTCCCACTCTAGTTCGGCATAATGGTATACATAAACAGCCCTCTGGGCTGACTAATTTAGTATGAAAAGGCCGAGATAAACTAAATCCTATTATCTAGCATCACTATTTTGTTTCTAATATCACTAGAAATCCAGACAGCATGAGAAGCATATGGCAATACGCTTAATATAAATGATCTAATTACGGAAGTATCTTGTCTACCCACTAATTTGTGCAGGAAGAGATAATAGATTGCATATATTATTAATTGTAATTAAATTGCCATTAGATAATGTATGTGCATCGCATATTATTCAGCTTGGCTGTTCTATTAAGCTATTAATAGTCACATCAACAATAGAGCGGTTTGATGAATCAATGATAATAACATTTCAATAAGATTCGCGAATATCTCGGATAAGAAAGGGAAATGTTCATTTCCACCCTTCGCTAGGTTGACCACCCTTTGCTAGTAAGAGTAATATTTAATTAAACTAAATCAAGGAATGTATAAACAACCGGACCGTAAAGTCAGAACTGCTAAAAACGTTGGCATTAAAAAATATCCACGGGAGATAAAAATGTTATAGATTGATGCAAAAAGCTGACAAGAGGCAACCTGAAAAATCAGTATTTGAAAAGGGATAAATTCAAAAAATAATAGGAATTTAGTAAAACTATTTAACGAGATATTTCTACTTCCAAGGTCAAATATTCATTTTTAAATATGCATTCCTACTAACAAGAGAAATATCCATCTAATATCAATTCTTTAAAAATTTATGAAAAGTTCGAATATTTGTTTTTGATCTATTGAAATAAATAAAAACTTTGCAAGCTAAGAAATTATCCAAAATACCTGAAGTGCGCTGAATGATGATGCGATAGCGTGCCAAGCTTGTCTCTAGGTCATTATCTAATTTAGGGGCGCACTGAAGGCGATACTGAGGGATTCGCTTGCACCGTAGGCATCTATAATTTGATAAATCACTTGCACGCTATCGGCTATTTTGTGTGACATTTTAGACATAAAGTTTAAAAGTCAAAGTCAAGTATGCTTCATTGCCACCGAAAAGTTCAAATAATTTTTTATAGTCAAAGCGAATTAAAATAAATAAACTAACCATAGTAGAGCAAATACAAAACAAAACAAAACTTAATATATACAATAATATATACGATAAAAATAGAACAACAAGCTATTTTCAAGTTGAAATTGGTCACGATTTAACAAAAAAAACTATATTACAGAACATCATAAGCAGTTGAACCAGATCCACAGGAAGTACACAAAACATCCAAGAAACTCAGTGTTATCAAAATATGAAACATACATTATAGCGAAGCGTGCTGTTGGGAAAAATAAGGAAGGTCATGTCGGTGAACTTGACTCGGACTGTGCATAGGCTACAGAGTTGAAATACCCAGTAAAAGTAAACAAAACATGACTAAAATTGATAGCTTGTTATTTAATTTTGTGTAATATCCGAAAAATCACTCATTCGTCAAAAAGATAATCCTACCTACTATAAAATTCTTTTCACCGCCGCACATGATGCCCAAGAGAAAAATTTAATAACGATTAACGATTAGTTGAAATTAATGGAGAAAAAAAATAAAATCTAATCCACGCAAAACTCATTTATAGAATAATAAGGTCTTTCTAGTAGGTAAGCTTTCGTTTTTTCACGAAATTTAGCAAATGTAGGGATGGATTTAAGATGTAGCGGGAGTGTATTGTATAACTTCTTGGAATTATCAAGAATAGAATTTTTTGTTAATTCAGAGGAGGGAAAAGGAAGGTAGATGTCCAGACTCGAATTTCTTGTTGGGTACTCATGTTATGGCCTTTCGGGAAATATGGTTCGATATTTGCGTATTAAACAAGTTGTTTCTAAAATAAACAAAGCAGGAAGCGTAAGAATTTTATATTTTTTCAAGAAGTATTTGCAATGAGCTCTGCCATTAAGACCAAATAAATAAAAAATTGCTCTCTTTTGAAGTTTGAAAATGGTAAGAAATTGCTCGGTGTTACAGCAGCCCCGAAAGGGAAGGCCGTAGCGAAGATGATATTCAAACAAACAGAAGTAAGTGAGCCTGGCAGTAGACAGATTTAGTTCCTTCGAAATCGATCGAATTGCGAAGCAGGCAGAAGAAAGTGTTTTTGTTAAAGAATCAATATGTGCGGACCACTTAAGGTTGGCACTAATATTCAAACCTAGGAATTTAGCCGATTCAACGTATTTAATATTGCTGTTGTGAAGTAGCAAAGGTTGGTGTAAGGTTGTTTTATAAGATAAGGCTACCGTTTTATCAACGTTGAAACACAGCCAATTTGAGTCAGACCAAGTTTTGATTGTGACGAGATCGCTGGAGATATTAGAGTGTAGGGAGAAAGTATTAGAATCACTCCAAGTTATGCTTGTGTCGTCAGCAAAGAGAGAAATTTTACCATTGATTTTTAGGTATGTAATGTCATTAATATATATTAGAAAAAGGATAGGCCCAAGAACAGAGCCCTCTGGAACTCCACTGGTAATTAATCTGCAATCAGAATCAGAACCGTTCGCTATAACAAACTGCTGTCTATTTTCAAGATAAGATTGAAACCAGTTCGAAGGAATACCACGCATTCCATAAAAATTTAGTTTTCTTAACAAGATGTCATGACACGCACAGTTAAACGCTTTAGCGTAATCACAGAAGACTGTAGCAGTGGGGAGATTGTTGTTAAGGGATGAGTAAACATCGTGAAGCAACGAGAACATGGCGTCATTAGTACACTTGTTTGGTAAAAATCCGAACTGTTCCGGGGACAGTATGTCATGTCTAAGGAGAAATGGCATGAGGCGATTTTTTAATAACTTTTCAATGATTTTAGAGAGTACAGGCAACAGAGCAATTGGACGATAATTGCATAAGACATCCTTTTCACCTCCCTTATGAAGAGGAATAATTATCGCAGTTTTGAGGCATTCGGGAAAAACACCTTTCGTGTAGGACGCATTAATTAAGGAAGCTAGGACATCCAGAATTGGAAGTGGGAGGTTCAAGAAAATTTTAATTGACAGATCATCAGTGCTACACGCTGATTTACTCTTTATGCTGCTCATTACCTGAAGAAGTTCAAGGCTGGTCACAGGGCTTAGGAAAAAACTATCAGCGACTTTTTTAGAAGGAGGAAGAAACGAAAGAGGGTCGAGAGAAGGAGAAATACCAGAGGTAACATTTTTGCTCACGTTGACAAAATATTCGTTTAAATCATTTGGTTTTGGCATGCTCTCATTCGCTGAATTTGTTTTGCCTCTAAGATCGTTAATAATGGACCAGGTCTCCTTGGATACGTTTTTAGCAGTTGATAAACGATTTTGATAATATAGTTTCTTTGCTCTCTTGATAAGTTTTAGGTAGATCTTCCTATAATTCGAAATGAATTCAAGAACTTGAATGGAGTTAGTGAATTTTTTTATGTATGAGAGGGAACGCATATTTTTTGCAGATATGCGTAGGCCTTTCGTGGTCCATGGTTTGTGACGTTTAGGTTTAATGGATTTAAGCGGGAATGCTTTATTGAATGCATTTATAATTTTATTTAAGAAACCACTAAAGTCAGAATCAAGTTCACCTGATTCAAAATTCCAGTTCGTCTTTAGGCAAAGGTTACGAAAGGATGAAAAATTGGAGGCTGAGTAGATTCTACCTAGGTGGTGAGTTTTTTTTGAGGGCCTATAAGAAATATTGAATTTGGAGATTACTGCCTCATGATCTGAGAGACCCGCGCTAGTTACTGTCGATTGGACATCTGTTGAAGGAAAGTCGGACGCTACATAGTCAATGATAGAAGAGGAATTGTTAGAAATCCGAGTTGGAGAGGTTACATGCATTGAAAGACCAAAAGAGTCAACAATAGAAATTAATGATTTTTGGGCGGCACAAGCGGTAGTGTAGTCAATATTTAAATCACCGCACAAAATTTTCTTGCCTTTCACCGGCAGACCGCCTAGCAAGCTTAGCAGGTTATTAAAAAACAATTGCACATCGGAATTTGGCGCTCTATATATACAAATTACGTGTAAATCAAAGTTCTTATTGTATACAATGGAAAATTCAAAGTAGTTATCCGATTGGAGATGATCAAATTTAGTTTTTTTTTATGGCAGTGGCACACACACTAAAGGGAGACCCTATGGTGCTCGACGAGCGGTGTGTGTGCGAAGATGTTGATTGACACGGCTCTTGAATATTTGCAAGTTGTAATTAGTGAGAAACAGATGTCCTGGGAGTGAGTTCCACAGCGATGCAATGCGCCAGACAAAGGAGTTCTTGTAAAGCGATGTTCTAGGTGTTTCCAGTTGTATGACGAACTGGTGCGCTCTTGCCGTCTGTCGTGACTGTCTGACAGGAGCTGCCAGGGGCGGGATGAGGCGGACAAAATCCTGGGAACATCTGCCGTGAAAGTATCTGTAAAACAGAGATATCTCGGCTACATGTCTGCGGTGTTCCAGACTATCTAGATTCCGGGTCAACTCCGGGTCGCCGACGAGACGCACAGCTCTCTTCTGAATGGAATCCAGCAGCTTTAGGGTGTGCTTTGGTGCGGCACCCCAGATATGTGAGCAATATTCTAAGTACGGTATTATTTGCGCTTTGTAGAGCAAGAGCAACTGCTGCGGTGTATAGAGTTTTTTGTTGCGAAACAGCGCACCAAGCTTCTGGGAGGCTGATTTTGCGATGTTAGCAACGTGGTCATGCCAGGACATATTGCTGTTGACCGAGATACCCAGCAGTCCGATTGACGAGGATGAAGGAATGGTCGACCCTGCCATAATGATGTCAGGGCCCGCTGTATTAGCCCTCTTGGTAAACGTGGCTGCTTGGGTCTTTGCTGCATTGAACTGGACCAAATTTCGGTCGCCCCAAGTTTGAACTTTCTCCAGGTCTTGATTAATTGCTGTAATCTGCTCCTGTCTGCGGTGATGAGTCTCAGTCGCTGGTAAGGGTTTTTCTGATCTAAAGTGGGAGACAAGGGTACTTTTACAGGGGAAAAGCCTTTGTTTAAGGAAAGAATCAGTGTTCCCCCATGAGCCGAGATTTTACGATTATATCTGGCTATTGTGGAGTACTTTTCAACATAAAGCGGTTCTCACTCAGCCAGTGCTCTGTAATTGCAACTAGTTTGGAGAAACCTAATTCCTCCAAAAACAAAAACAATTCATTAGTCTTATTTCGTAATGAGGCAACATTAATAAGAACCATACTAAACCTGGCGTCAGGATTAGAGGAATCTAGTCGCTCAGGACACGTCAAGCTGCTTAAATTTTTTTTTTCGGGGAACCACTGGAGAAGTATTTTTGGTGACCCTCTCTGGACTTCTGAAGCTGAATCATCCTCTCCGAAACAACATGGGATCTGTAGGTACACAGATCTTCTTCCACTTCAGTGTGTTTAAGCCCATATGCAGCATGAAAGTCGTGGTAGACCTTACGTAATATGTCATCCTGGATTGGCAGTCCTTCAGATGCTAGGAATAATCTGATGCTTATGTTGGTAAATCCCTCGTAGCATACCGAGGCAGGTTGGTCATACAAGTAGGCAAGGTACAACCTAATGGCTCTGAAGATGGCAGGTTACCTTTGCCTTGCCATAATGAAACGATTACTAGAGTCGTTAGACTTACTGGCGACCTGTGTTAATTTAACTGTTGGGGGAGTCAGCGGGTCCAGAGAGAAGGACGGTTTATGGGGTGATTCCTTAGACAGTTTAATTTCGACATCGCTCACAAGGGCATTAGTTTTGCAGGCAGCGATAGCTTGTTTGTCAGAAGCTACTGTAGTTACCTTGTGTGCCTTAGCTTCACTGACTGGAGAGGGAAAGTCCCGCAGATTGTCAGAGGTCGGACTGCTAGTCACTTTCGCCTTAGTGGAGGGAGTTAGATAGAGCTCTGTAGTTTTCTGAGGGATTTCAGATTCCGATGACCATCTAACTTGAGCCCCGGGTGGCCAGATATTGATGCCGAACAAATTCTCAGCGGACTTTCTTGATAGGGTCCCTATTTTAAATGTAGTTCCTCTGGAGTCATTGCACTGACTGAAAAAGCACTTAGTAATGCAAAAAATGTCAGAATTATTTGCGATTTAGGTTTAGTTTCGACATCAACCTTAATTTTACGCAACCACATTGAAGCAGCACCAACTTTTATAAGATTTAAGAATATATCTATATATTTTATTCCAGGTGCGAGATAATGCTTCCACTTTCAGAGGAAATCTTTGAAATTCCATGAAAAATTAACAAAAGAGTAAGAAATTACACTTTGAAATTATAGGGCAATTGAGTCCTCATTTGAAGCTTATCATTGAATATCTGCAGATATGTTTGTAGATTAAAATATCTTCTGTATGTACTGAAGGAGATTCTAACGACATCATAAAATATGCAAATCATCATTACCAAATTCAGAAAAGGAATTATAACGACGAAACATAGATTTTCTTTTAAAACTGTTACGAACCCTTCATTGACTGATCGGACTGAGTTTCAACGCCAGCTTCGAGCGAAGCTACGAAAAGTTGGGGAAAATATGCATATAGACAAAGACGGCCTAGAGATATACATGCCCAATTGGAAGACTGCCTTCAACAAAGCTTTTGAAAGCTTTGAGGCCATCAAAATAATACGCCTAGGAATGCTATAACCAACAGCTGGGTGAACCTAAGATGGCTACCAGAAAATATTTTAATAAAGCAAAAAAAAAACAAAACCCAAGCAGACCAAGAACAATATGGTACCAATCTGCGGAATTTCAGAAAATCTGTCAGGAAATAGCAACGATGTGCTTGGGAGCGTATTGTCAGGAGATCGAGGATCTCAGACTGCCGACTATACCAATTTCCAAATGCAGAGCCTGCTCTTAAAACCGCGAACCTATATGAGACTTGTACTGTACATCGCTAATTCCCTGGTTCGTAGACAATCGATAGCAGGGACAGGTGAGATGAGAGCCTATCGATCAAAATAGTTAATGAAAACAAGGCACAATGGCCAGTACAATGCTTCTCAACCATTAAATTGCTAGGCCTAGATAACATACGTCCAGCTCAAACGCAGTGGGGCCTGTACTAGTTAATGCCGCACCTTGTTTGACATATTTAGGATAAGCCTTGCGCTGCCCTTCATTTCAAAGGTATAAAAAGAAATCAAAGTACCGGTCATACCAAAAGCAGAAATGATTAACTATAACGTCCCTATAGCTTTTCTACTCAGTAGTCTAACTACTTTGGTTTGAAGATATTTTAGTTGTCAATCAACTTTTGCTTCCCAACCAACAAGCATCATACACCAGGGGCGATGATCGACACGGTCATTCAGCAGTGAGATAAGTCGAGAGAACACCCTGGATGAATTTATTGGCATTGAGGGTATTTGATGAAACCGTCTCTGAGAAAATTAATGCAGCCCTATTAATCAGGGGTATTCACGTGCTGTTAAAGATCCAACAACTGGATCTTTAACATGCAGTCAAAATGGGATTAATGGTAGAATATATTGCGGTCATCCGGCACGAATGCTATGGGCTACCAGCAGTGTTATCATCAATGCTTTAGACAGCCTACGCTCACGTAGTCCATATGCCATTAAATGGCAAATTCGATAGGGTTTTGTGCAACACTATGCAAAGTCGTTTTCGTTTAATAATAATAATAATAATAATAATAATAATAATAATAATAATAATAATAATAAAAACGTTTATTACTCACAATGATTACATCATAATACATAAATCACTCTAAATACTCAAAAAACAAAATTACTCTAACACAATCTAAGAGGAACAACTAGTGAGTAAAAAGCCCACATTTCAGACTTCTGCTCAAGGGCAGATTCTGTTCTCCCAATGCGGCTTAGAGAAAGAGAAAAAGAAAAAAAATAATAGAAAAATAGGCCTGGTACTAGTAATTATTGACTATTACCTATACTAACAGGGAAAGGATATGTGGGAGGGAGTGTAAAAGGAAGGAGAGAGAACTAAAAAAAGGAGCAACTATTGATGCTCAAATATATATCGAGAGACTGTGGCCTTAAATTTCCGACATGACAGTGCAGGGTCGGCAGCGCTAAATGGCAGAGAGTTCAAGCACGAAGCAACATTGTATGAAAAGCATCTCTTAAAATATTAATTTCTATGGCTCGGTATTGTGATGGTGTTTCTACGTAAATTTAGATGGTGTACATCTGTTCGAAAACCAATTTTATTGTAGAGGTACTGAGGTGTCTTAAATTTAATAATCTTATGGTATAAACAAGCAGCATGTAGACTACGTCTGTTGAACATATTCAACCATGACAGCTCATTAAGTTTATGTGATACTCCTCGCCTTCTTCTTATACCAAAAATAAATCGGATACAGCTGTTTTGAAGTTTCTGTACTCTACGTTTATCGAAATTATCCAAGCATGGGCCATATATGTTATCGCAATGATTTAGATGCGAGAGAACTAGAGAGTCACACAAGTAGTGCTTTTTTACATTTTTGTCGAAATAATGTCTATGAGGATATATTAATTTGAATGAGGCATATGCCTTTTTCAAAATGGATGATATATGGTGTTTAAATCGAAGCTGCGAATCCAAAGTCAAACCCAAACTTCTAGCTTTATCAACTACGGGCATAGGTTGATTGTTTATTGTTATATCGAGAGAATTATTTATTTTTTCTAGATTATTTTTGCTACCGAAAAGCATCACTAAAGATTTACTGGGATTAAGCTATAATAAATGGTTATCAGATACATTAAACAAGGAGTACATATGAGAATTGATGCTATTAACAGCAACTCCAATATCCAGCGGGTCAAAAGAAAAGTACAATTGAGCATCATCTGCATAAAAATGATAATTACAAAATTTCAGGTAGATATGAAAAGTGCTAGTATATATACTAAATAGAAGTAGACCGAGTATACTGCCTTGAGGTACCCCTGAGACTACGTGCAAGAAATCAGAGATGTCACCGCCTATTTTCACGCATTGACGTCTGTCAGATAAAAAAGACTTTATAATATTTGAAGCGCTTTCTGAAAATCCTATATAATGTAAAATTGATATTAATATTTTATGATTTATGAAGTCAAACGCTTTAGTAAAATCCAATATAATTAATGCTGTTATTTTATTACTATGCCGAGCACGGAAAACATCATCAATCACATCGGTCATTGCAGTACCACAACCAAATCCCGGTCGAAACCCAGACTGTTTTAATGGCAAAATATTATTAAAATTGACATGGTTACGAACTTGTACTCCGAGGATTCTCTCCAAAATTTTAGATAGAGTAGGGAGTATGCTAATTGATCTGAATTGATTCATGCCGTTAGGGTTGTTTACTTTGGGAAGTGGAGTAACGATGGCTTTTTTCCATTCTTCAGGAAAATACGACTGCAAAATGCATTGATTAACAATATGAGTAATGTATTTTTTATTACGCATGCATCATAATCAACGATTATCGCACGCTGCAGCGTGCTTAAAATGATGTTTATGGTGCGGCCACTTTTTTGAAGGTTGCTATAGAAACATTTGATCATGTCAAATGTGACAGATTAATATATTCATCAATATATCCCTTAACTTTAATATTTAAAACATTTTTGAGATTTTGATGCATTCGTAATAAAAAATAGCGTATGATATACTTGTATAAGAGGCTTTTAAAGCCCTTGCGACTTACAAAACCCTCCGCTGCGCGTCGTGTTTTGAAATATGTCGCGCGTGCTCTAAAGCCCCTCTTATACACTTATATCATAATATACTATTATAATATGTGGACAACAAAGAATAATTAGAGTTATATTAAGTTGATCATTACCAATGGCCTTAGTTTTAATTTGCCGTATTATTTTAAAAACTTCATCGTTACTCACGGTATTAAATGTTAACAAAGATTCAACACTCCCTTTTGTATTGTTCATGTAAAATTGCAAAATATTGTCATTAGGTGAAGCGTTAACATTTACGGAATTAATAAAAAAAGGAATTACATTTATTTACATGCTTGAGCCTATCCGGAATTTCTCGAGACTTGGAAGGTCTCAGCTTGTTAATCTCATGCCACTTCTCTCTGACTGAAATATTTTGAAACCGGTACCTGCAATAAACTTTTCTCTCAGTTCTAATTGCACCTGTAGTCAGATTCCTAAGCTGTTTGAAATACTGCCATTTGGCTGGTGATCTATTAATTTTAAAATCACGAAAAGCCTTGTCCCTAAGTTTCTGCATTCGTTTAATATTGTCAGTGAGCCAGGGCTGATATGGTCTATTACGAATTGTTTGGCGCATAATCGGAGCATAATCATCAAACAATGTCAGTATCTTCGAAGTTAAGTAGCGTATTTTATCATCTATATTTTCAATTTCATAAATCTGATTAAAAGGAGTACTTGCGAGGTCGTTCTCAAACCTGTTGATGTCTATGTCCTTCAACCTTCTAAAATATATTATCTTTGGAAATTTTTGAAAACTGATACAGCTTATACTACAATATATGGGTAGGTGGTCCGAAATTTGATAATCTGACACTCCTCTATCTACTATATGCTCTGAATTTGTGAAAATTAAATCTATCAGCGACACAGAATTTGCAGTCACTCTGGTAGGATTTGAAATGATTTGTTCAAGACCAAACTGTTCAGTCATTGATAGTAGTTGATCACATTTTGAGTCGCCTAATTTCAAAAGATCTATGTTAAAATCCCCCAAGCAGAATATATGATCATACTGAGAAAAAAAATTAACCAAAGTATCCTCAAACTTGTTGATAAATAAATTATAGTCTGAGTTTGGTGGCCGATATATTACACCGACAATAAAAATGTTAATAAAAATCTTCAACCATATGCTCTCCATACAATCATCACTCTCACTAAGCACAACCTCATACCTATGTTGGCTACGAATGTAAATTGCAACTCCGCCTCCCCGCCTACCATGTCTATCATTTCTTTCGACCACACAATTCTCCAGAGAAATAGCGTTACTGGAAATTTCAGAGTTCAGCCAGGTCTCGGTCACGCCAACAATATCGTATTCCTTATCAAAATAATAATCCCGGAATGCAACAAAATTTGGCAGAATTGAACACATACTATTAGTATGTGAGATGTTAAACGTCATTTAAAATAACAAAAATAAATAAATAAGTTAATTTGGGTTAACACAAGGAAAATTATTGGATAGGAGAATGAACGAATATGAGAAGAATTGAAAGGGAAAGAGAAGAGAAACAAAAAAAATCTATCTATGCAGAAATAATATGAGAAAGTAGCTCCAAATCTTGCAAATGTTGCAACCTACTAACATACACAAAAAAACTTAATCTTAAGTCTAACAAGCTCCTAACATAAAAAAAATAATTAATCGTAAAAAGAGAAATCAAAGAAAATCAAATGAAACCATGCATAGCATTCCTTAGTCAGCACAGTCATTTGAATAGTAATACATATGCCCATCTTACCATTCTCATTCTCAAGCCACTAGTAAACACAATACCAAAACAGAGTTATAGTCATTAGAGGCACTTGACAAATAAATATGAATTCGAAATAACAAAAGTAATTGAAAGGATGTACCCAAGAAATTTAGAACTTTACACATAACTAGAGGTATGAGAACATAATACAGGCATATGTGAATACTATTTTTTTTAATGAAAAGCGTACATGAATGTTAAAAATATAATGTAGATGCGACCAGTTTTCGTTAATACCAGTAGCTAAGCTGTTAGTAGGTGAAATGTGCGATAAATAACAATAGATAATGTTTTAGCGAGTCAAGATTAATATGATATACATAGGTATGATCTAACCCTTGTTAATATCAGTGGCCAGAAAACAAGAAAATGTGTGATGAAAATACTAGTTCACAATCATCGGTCGCACGAATTTTCAAATTAAAATAACATTCTAAGCCAAGTTATGATCTACGATTTTAAGAGTGCGAAGAGAAAAGTTAATACTAATATAAAACTTACAGTCTGACAGTTCTAGAACAGATGAAGTCGCAATAACGAAATGTCACTAGTTATTCATGTCTTTTTGTATCTCACTCCACATTTTTTCCCTTTTCACTATTATCTTCCGATTGTTGTGGAAAATGTATACATCATCTCCTGATGATGCTAACATGGTTAGCGAAACGCGCGTCGAGTGCAATAATTCTGTTTCGGTATTGTGGATAAAACTCCGTTTTAGTGCATGTTGCCGAAGGTTCCAAACCCCAACATAGCTTATTTTTATTGTCCATTTCAGAGAGAATGCGATCAAAAATGGATTGCATCTTGTCGACACATGCACCCAATTCCTTCATACTTTTGGCCATCTTACACCAGGATAACTTCACTACGCGTTGAACCGAATGACAAACAATCGAATAGATATACAATAATATAATTTCTCTTAAATTGTACTGATGAAAATTGCAAAAATTATTAGGAGGTCCTACCAACGACCTAGCAAGTATACAGCGCCATCTAGTTGAAGAATGCCATTCCGGAACTGAATACATTTATTCTGAGAGATCTGTAGCTAACCATGGCTTTTTAGAACACCCTCTTCAAGCAACCCAGCCACCTTCTTTTCAACATTAGGTTGGGCGATGGTCCAGATGTACCAGTTGGTCAAGGGAGATGGGCACGCCCTATCTTATACAGATTCCAGTTACACGGAATAGCTATTTTAAATCCAAAAGTGTCAAATATTCCAATCTTTGCCTAACTGAATTAAGTAGATTTAAAACTGGAACGAGGTTATGATAACATCGGCACTGCACATCCACCAGAGTATTCTGCGCGCTTGGAGAATTTGAATTTCATCATAACACATGAAAATCTTTGTATCCAAATTCTAGAAAAAAAGTGGTTACTGAATCGTAGACTTCATGTTAGAAGAGTATTTTCAATCACTGTAAAATACTTAAAAGAATTAAACGAAAAAAACCTTTTACTGTCCCTAAGTCCGTACAATAAAATGAAGCGTCATGATCATAATTTAGTAAATAAAATTTGAATTTGCTGTATTAATGTAAACTTATTTAATTTCCTTTTCATATGCATCCAAAGCCTTCATACATGGAGAAAAAATTTGTTTTAGCAATATATTGTATCAACTCTTTAGCATTTATGTTCAGAATTAATAAAGAGTTTTTGTAAGCTTTTAAGAGCAGTGAACTGACCATTATACGTATAACGATCATATTATTTATTTTTCGATTATGTTCTCGTTTCTTTAAATAGCTCTCGGACACCTCCAATGCTACACCCCTAACCCCACACCTGATAAGAGCATGGCTAAGTCAGTCATGAGATACAGTGCCAGCAATGAAAAATTGCGCAGCATTTTTCATTGCTGCATATCAGATGGAATGTTCCGTGTAATGC
>JAEQML010072450.1:0-15507 GCA_016904865.1 Pissodes strobi
ACGTTGTTGGAAAATTGTTTCTTTTCTTCATTTTGTGCCAGGTAAGGATATTTTGGGATAAATATCATTTGATTTTGGATTACTGGGTAAATATGAAAAAAGGTAAAAGGTTCGGGTCTCAGGATCGGTACGTGAATAGCAAAGATAAGCTTTGAATTTGAAAAAGTTATTTGCGTACCAAAAAATTGATAATAAGACAATATGTTTTGGAACCTTGGAATTTAATTTTTTCTGTAAATCTTTGTTAAGTATTTTCACATTTCATTTAAGTCAGAACTTGAAAGAATACTATTATGAAGAGCGTTTATTTTTGCAAACATAATAGCGTTTTCTAAATTGTCCAAAAACATAATTACATTTTGGCAATCTAAATTTAATTGCGTAAGAATGCCTTGAAAACTAAGATAATCTAATAAGGATTTTATTTCTCGTTCCATTGTATTGCGAAGCGTTTTTAAACCAAGTTGAAGTTTGTCTTGCTTTTTGCTAAGAGTAATAATCGTATTGTTATAATTCTTTATTAGATTTTTTGAGAGTGAAATTTGCAATTTCATTTCATTGGCAATTTGTTTTTGATTTGTATTCAAAATATTTATTGCTTCATCATATCGTTGACTATCTTGCGAATCTAACGTACCAAATAGCCATTTACTTGCTTTTCCAATAATATTTATTAATCCTCGTTCTTTTCGGATATGTGGATGTAAATTTTGTAACTTATTACTCGCGATTTGAATTAAATATTCTGTTCTTACAAGTAAGTTTTCCGCTAAGCCATGATAAGAAATATGATTCGTAGCATTTGATAATAATAAATGATTTCTAATTATTAAGAAATTATTTTCGATATCATCTAATTTATTAATTAAGTAACTTAAGTCTATATAATGCAAAAACGTATGTCTATTATATACTATTCTAGAGTTTCCTAATTTTATAGGAAGGATAGGGTTATTTAAGTTTGTTACTTGAATGTCAGCTCCTATCGTCAGTCCTATGTGAAGTACTAGGGACAGAGTCGTCAATTTTTTCGGCATCGTTAACCTGAAAAGATTGTTTCATTTTAATTTTAGGTTTCCTAGCGCTACTCTTATGATATGATGTTTGATTTGTTTTTATTTTGATGTCTGTTTGACCTTTTAAATTAACTTTCTTAAATTTAGTATACATTTTTCCTCGCTGTTTATTTTTCATATAGGCGATTTTTTGCGATTGAAAATCCGGTGGTTCGTTTCTTGTTTCATTTCGCTTTTCGATTATTTCCTGTTTAGTTTGCTCGTTGACTTCCTTTATACGTTCATAGAGCTTATTCGATGTTTCTTTATGAGTTTGTACATAGTTTGAAATTATCATATTATCATTAAGATCGAACGGATTTATTGATTTTATATGTCCAGTGATAATTTCAAACGGGGTATATTTCGTAACACTATGTATTGAATTATTATATCCCATACCGGCTCGTTTGTATAATTGTTCCGTATTTAGATTATTATGGTCTTCCTGTAAACAACGATAACTTTCTACAATTGATGAGTGAAATCTCTCAACAGGGGAACTTGAATTACTATTTTTGGCTGTAGTAAAGTGTAATTCGATTTTGTACATTTTACAAAAATCTTCTAATTCCTTGTTTTTAAATTCGGTACCTTGATCGGCGGTAATTTTTAATGGAAGTCCGTGATGTGTTATAAAATTGAATATATTTTCTATCACTTCTACTCCGGTAATAGCTTTAAGAGGGTAGGCTTGTCCATATCGAGAAAATGAGTCGATAACGGTGACCAAAGCTTCGCTATTAATTCTGAAAGTGTCCACATGAATGTGCTCAAATGGGTTTGAGGCTGTTGGAGTGAGGTTAAATTTGATTATTGGTGGATCTCTATCGTACTTATTCTTTTGGCAAGTTTCGCAATTGTTTATATAGTTTTCTATATCTATAGACTTTCTTGGCCAATAGAATATTCGGCTGAGTGCTGCTTTCATTTCATTCATGCCTCTATGACATGTTTTAGTCGTGTGATACATTTCTAACTTTTCTTTCTGATCAGAGAGCTTCTCAATGTCTTCTATAAATGTAGTGCAATGTACTAATTTATATGCAGAGTTTCGAAATAGATTTTGTAGAGTCACAGTAAAATTTCGTGCTAATAAATCGTTTCTAAAGAAAATTGCATAAACTCGTTTAGGGCCTATATTTTCTTTTAGTAATTTTACGATATGAGGTGTTGGATTTCTATTAGAGATAGTGACATACATCCTATTATTTTCAAAGACTTTTTCTCTTCGTATTTGAATATTTTCTACTTCTCCGTCGGTGATTATTATTTGATTTTTATATTCATCGATCGGTCTTTCGGATATTGGTATTGCAAATATCGGGTTTTCTACTGACGTATGCACTGGTTCATTGTCAGTGAATGGTTGAACTACTGGTAATTGAATCTTTGGTGGTTTAATTTGAATATCGCTTATAATTTTTATTTTTGGCTCATTGATATTCAATTTCAAAAGTTCTTCTACTGTTTGATTGTCTAAATTAGCTAAATCCTCTTCGCTTCGATGTAACAAAAATTCTTCTATGATTTCATCCGAGTCGCCTAAATTGTTAAATATTGATTCTGTCTCTATGGCGTTGATATCTACAGGGTGTCTTGAAAGTGCGTCTGCTGCTTGGTTTGTTTTTCCTTTCTTGTATTTTACTTCATAGTCGAATTCTTCTAGTTTTAATCTCCAGCGCATTAGTCTTGAGTTTGGCTCTTTTAATGACATCAACCATTGTAGCGGTTTGTGATCCGTATATATTACAAATTTTTGTCCGAATAAATATGGTCTGAAATGTTTACAACTCCATACAATAGCTAAAAGTTCTTTTTCTATTGTTGAGTAATTTACTTCTGCTGGGTTCAGTGTACGAGATGCATAGCAAATTGGGTGGTTTTCTTGTGAAAGTATTCCTGATATAGCAAAATTTGAAGCATCAGTGGTCAGCTCAAATGGTTTAGAAAAATCAGGGTATGCTAAAACTGGTTCTGATGTTAACGTATTTTTACAAATGTTAAAGCAATCAACAAATTCTTTTGTATGTTCTACTTTGCTATCTTTTTTGAGACACTGTGTCAATGGTTTGGTTAACTTCGCAAATTTTTTTATAAATTTCCGATAATAACCGAGCAAACCAAGAAATGCTTTGATTTCACGCTGTGTTTTTGGGATGGGGTATTTTTGTGTTGCAGAAATTTTCTTTTTATTTGGTTTTATTCCGTTGGGTGTTACAACGTGTCCTAAAAATTCTACTTCTTTACACAGAAATCCACACTTGTCTATCTGAATTTTTAAATTTGCTTCTCTTAATTTTTCGAATACTATTTTCAGATTTTGAATATGTTCTGTTAGGCCTGTGCTTATTACAATTACGTCGTCCATAAACACCATACAAATTTTATTTTGTACGTCCTTAAAAATTTCGTCCATTACTCGTGGATGGAGCATTTGTCAATCCGAATGGCATCCTTAAAAACTCATAGTGTCCATTTTCTACGCTAAATGCGGTCTTTTCGATTGAGTTTTTATGCGTTTCTATTTGATGAAATCCACTAGCTAAATCTAGTGTAGAGAAATACTGGGCTCGTCCTAGCTTGTCCAAAATATCACTTATATTTGAGATTGGGTATTATAGAATGTTATGGGCAGATCAACCACTAAAACACAACACTTTTATTTTAATATTGTTTATTACGTCCTCTTAAGACAAACGAACTTATCCGAAATCTCTTAAATGACTAACTCACATACAGCACATCATGACCTCGGAAAACAAAATTACATTTTACCCAACTGTGGTCTATATTCAATATCCGATTTATTATCAGTTTTAAAAAGTTCAACACCTTTAAGATTATTAGATTCAACACTCTCACCAATTTTCAATTCAGGTCTAGATACTTTAAAATTAACTTCATCAAATAACACGTCACGTGCTATAATAAACTTATTTGTGACAATATTAAAATTTTTATAACCATTGGGTTCGTAGCCAACCATTATGCCCTTAATAGATTTTTCTTAAAATTTATCTTTTCTGTTTTTATTATGAATATATGCAGTACAACCAAAAATTCTTAAATGATCTAATCTTGGCTTTTTTTTGTGCCATCGTTCAAAAGGTGTTTTATTTTCAGAAAGTGCATTTGTTGGAGATATATTTAAAATATATGTAGCTGTTAAAATTGCCTCACCCCAAAAGCATTTATTTAAAATTGCACCTTGTACCATCGCTCTAGCTTTTTCTGTAAGTGTTCTATTCATTCTTTCTGCTACTGAATTTTGTTGAGGGGTATATGGGACAGTTACGTGATATGAAATACCTTTTTCAGAGCAAAAGGTTTTCATTTCGTTTGATAAGTATTCTCTGCCATTGTCGCAATATAGGTGTACTATTTTGGAATTAAAAAGAACTTCACTTTTCATGACATAGTCTTTAAAAACTTTAAATACCTCAGATTTATACATTAATAAATATGAAACTGTATAGTGAGTAAATTCATCAATAAACGTTATGAAATAATTTTTATTGTCTATTGTTGGAGGGGTAATTGGACTACAAACATCAGAATGTATTATGTATAATGGTCTTTGAACATGAGATTTATCCTTCTTTTTCGAAAAAGGTAAACGTGCTTGTTTACCATAAATACAAGCTTCACATAATTCATTTGTTGGATTTATTTTATTCAACTGACTGCAATTTTGCATCAATCCTTTGTTTTTAATTTCTAAAAAATTGTTATTTCCAATATGGCCTAAACGTTCATGCCAAAGTTTAAAATTATCAGTAGCAGAATGAATAGAAGTGTTTATTTGATAACCTCCAGTGTCCTTTAAATTTTTAATCAATTTAAAATCCATACTTATTAAATTGTTTTGAGACTTACCCCTTGTTACCATCTTACCATCTTTTTCAATGAGTACGTCCCCATTTTCTTTGAACAGTACTGCCATTCCGGCGTCTTGGATTCGCCGCACGGATAGTAGGTTGTATGGTACATCAGGGGCGTACAGGACATTTTCTAAGGTTCCTCGAACTCCTTGGCTGGTAAGAACTTCAATATTTCCTCCCAGTGGTGCTGTGATGAATGTGTTATTTTTCGCAACAGATATCTTGATAGGGATTTCCAACTTCTCCGATATTGAAAAATAGGATTTGTCGTTTACAATGTGATCAGTTGCACCTGAATCTAATACAAAGCGAACTTCATGATTGGTGTTTGATTTCTTGTATTGTTGATTTATAGTGCTGATCATGAAAGCAAAACTTTGATCCTGATTCTGAACAGTTTGGACAGTTTGAAGAGTTCTCTGCTCGGTTCGTTCATTATTTTGAGCTTTTTTGTAGAAATAGCAGTCTCTTTTAAAGTGATTGGATCTACCACAATAGTCGCATTTTTTGTTATAGTTGCGTTGCCTTTTGTTTCTATTGAATTGCTTGCCTTGTTTGAAATATTTTCTTGCCGGAGAATAATGTGACTTGTGGGGTGAATTATGTTTATTCTGTTTTCCGTGTTGTAGGGATTGTGCTTTGCCTCGATTGGTTTCCACATGTAGTATCTTGGAACTTGTGTCGTTAGCTTCGTTTTTTAGTTTTGTTTCGTGGTCTAACAGGCGTGTTTTTACAAATGCCAGAGTGAGATTGTCCTCTGACAAAGTTTGAATAGCGGTTACTATACCATCAAATGAATTTGGTAAGGTCAATAATAGATGTGCGACCTTACCCATCTCTGGTAATGAAGCACCTGCAGCTGTTAGCTCAATCAAGATTTCGTCAAATTTTATGAAGTGTTCAATTAGAGAAATACCTGCAGCAAGTTTGAAACTCAAAAGTTTCTTTTGGATAGCGAGTTGAGTTGCCAGACTTTTCCTTTCATAGATTTCATCGAACTTCTGTAGAATATCTCTAGCGGTATCTCCTTCTGTAACCATGCCTATCATTGCATCACTTATATACTCTATGATGCAACCTTTTGCAAACATTTCCATTTTTTGCCAATTTTCTGTTAACTCCTCTGGTGGATTTTCGTTTAAAACTTGTAAGGCTCCTTCCTCCGCGATCAGGGCTTTGATTCTAAATTTCCAAATAGAATAATGTTCACCGTTGAATTGTTTGATGGCACGTTTCACTTGTTTCACACGATCCATTGTTTTTATTTTCGTAAAATTGCCAAAGTCACTTTTTTTAAAATAATGGAGTCACTTTTTAATCCACGGTTCACATTAATCCATAGCGTTAACCTGGGCCCATAACCTATAGAATGTTATGGGCAGATCAACCACTAAAACACAATACTTTTATTTTAATATTGTTTATTACGTCCTCTTAAGACAAACGAACTTATCCGAAATCTCTTAAATGACTAACTCACATACAGCGCGCTTTTTGCGCCTCCTGTCATGACCTCGGAAAACAAAATTACTATATCAGCAAAATGTGTTTACAAGTTGGGTGGTCTATGGAATGTGTCAGAGCGCTTATTTTTTGTTATTGTGATTACATCATTATTTCTCTGAAAACTCAACAGGTATCGATCTGAAATTGTTTTTTCGTTAATTTTCCGAAAATCTACAACAATTCTCCACTTCTGCTTTCCAGAAGCATCGACCTTTTTTGGAACAATCCAGATGGGTGATGACCAAGGACTACTGGATGGTCTTATTATTCCTTTTTCGAGTATTTCATTTATTTGCCGTCTTACTTCTTCTTTATGAACAAATGGATATCGATATGACTTGGTGTGTACAGGGATATCGTCCGTTGTCCTAATTTCGTGTTTAATTTTGGATGTGAAGGACAATTCTTCGTCGTTTTGATAAAATATGTCAGAAAATTCTTTACATAACTTGGAAATCGCTTCCCTTTCTTCCGGGTTCATATGTTGCGTACGAATTAAATTATTTTTGAAAATTTTATTTTCTTGATTGCGTTTTTTTATTTTGCGTAAACGTTTCGAAATTAAATAATTCGAATTGATTTTGTTCAAACGGTTCGACTTTTAATGGTTCTTTAAATTTTACAGTTATATATTTATCATGGAGATTTTGAATTTCTAGAATAGCAAATCCGTTATTTGCACGAGAAAGTGCGGGTGGAATTACTAATTTATCTAGCTGTGTTGTTTTTACAATAATATCGCCTTCATAAATATTAACTGCAATATTCTTTAGTACTTTTTCGTTTGGATTAAGAGTGATGGAAAAATCTGTTTCCAAATTTTCTCTATATTTGAATGGAATTTCGATATCAGGTCCAATCAATCTTTGATTAATTAGATCAATATTTAGACTCATGTTCTTTAAGTCAGTTAGTCCTATAACTCCGTCAAAAAGTCATGAAAGTCAAAAAGAATAAAATTGATTTCGTGATTGTTACCATATTTTAGAAAAATTGGAATATCGGCTTGAAATTGGGTATTTTCACTTCCTATAGCGGTTTTGATAATATTTTGGGAACGATAAATACATTGTGGGAAACATTGTTCAGCCACTGTAGGTCTTAGAATAGAACGAAAACTGCCTGTGTCGATTAATAATTTTATTTTCGGGTATTCGAGTTATATATATGGTAAAGCGTTACTAGAGGAAATATTAATTTCCGTCAGGCTTGTGGTTTTGATGAGCCTGGGTCTAGAAAATTTTCATTATTATCGTTTACAGATAATTCGTGAATTTGTTCTATTTGGGCATTATCGTCATAATCGATTTGATTATTGATATTGTCAAATATAATAATTCATAAAGCTACTAACTAATTATCACCCTGTCCCAAGTTTGAACTTGAAATTATTTAATAAACATTAAAAGCAAACTATAAACAACGCGAGCAGTCAACGGGAGCGATTATGAACCTTAAGCATGCAATGATCAGCAATTTCTCTAATATAAATACACTGGCAAACCTTCAGTTCGTCAGACTTTTGGTCTCAACCAAGCCAGCTCCAGAGTTAGTCACATGACTGCTTTTGGTTCAATCCGCTCTTTGGTTAGTCACATGATTGCTAAAGTTCTAATCCTTTTCCTACCACAAACTTAGTTCTTGGTTAGCCACATCGACTGCTAAGACTAGGGGTTTCATTAACCACAGTAGAAAAGTCGAGTCTGTCAAAGTTCTTCGAGTGAAGTTTCTAAGTAGTCTGTCAAGTAGTTCAAAGTGTAGTGTCCAAGTGCTCTTAAATACCTTAACATTAAATAAAACGCAACGCAACATAAGATAAACTATATTTACAAAGCAGTGACCAAAAAGACCTATAAACAATTCATCAAACATACCTCAAGTCGAGAAAGCATGCGCACCTTAATAATTGGGTATAAGCTAGTCTCATTAAGTTTCTGACCAGTAAACGCTGTTAAAAACTCTATCGTTGGGTCTTTGACCAATATACATTGTTAATCTTTTCTCATTAAGTTTACCTAATATACTTTATTGTTTTTAAGTGCTTTCTTTATCTTCGCTTCTCATCTTACGTAAAGAATCCAGTATTACCATCAGAGTTACACCCCTGCACGCTGAATAGGGCGTGGCATCGCGATTCAAACGTATGATGACAGACCGGTGGAGGCATTAAGAAAAAGTTAAAAGAACTGTCATCACGATTACTCGCGACAATATTTATAGGATTTTGTTCTTCATACTGTATTTCGTCACAATACGTATCGAAATATGAGTTTGAGAAATTATTCGATTCATTTTCCTCGAATACATTTGAATACGTTCTTCGAAAACGTATTTTGGGTTTTGATATGGTTGAACATGCCTTTGATATTGATTAATTGGTCTAGAAAAGGTATGATTTTGGGGATATATTTTGGTGAATCCATTTGTATTTCTAGATACAATTGACATAGGAGCTGGTTTTGGAAGTTGATTTGGTGGAGTTTGATTTGGCTTGAATACATTACGAGGTGGTCCAAATACTTCTCGATTGGTTGGATAACGTTTGGTCGGCATTTGTTTCGGTTGAATATTTATAGGTTATGAAGGCCATGAAGGTTTTAAAGACATATTAGATTGATTTTGGTTACTAAAATTTGGGTTCACGCGATTAAAATTTGGTTGGAAATTTGCGTTTGTCTGCGACTGAAAATATTGGGGATTTTGATGATTAAATGGTCTATTAATAGAGTTATTTATTTTATTAGGGTTTCCTGTTTGTCCTAAGTTTCCATATAATCGTTCAAAATTTTCAATTTCAGGTACATAACCCATAGCATCTTCCAGAGAGTCTGGTTTTCTAATATACATGTTATTTTTCAGAATTCCTGAACAACCTGCTATAAAAGTGTTAAGCGCTGTTTTGTCGTATATATTTATATGACAAAGTTTTTGATTTTGATCAAGAGTATTATCATTGCTAATACGTTGTATAACACTACTTCTTAATAATTGCAACCTACTACCAAAATTTAATAAATGTTCTCCCTTGTAGGGTCTCGTTCGCGTTAATTCTTGTACTAAACAATCTAAATCTCTCCTATCAGTAAAACATTGTATTAAAGCTAATTTTAAATCATTCCAATTTGTTAATTCGGATCTATTTCCTACTAAAATTTCGGCTTTTCCGATTAGTTTTTCCTGAAAACAGTCAAAAATATGCTGATTCAATTCATCATCGTTTAATACGGCATAAGATCTTATTAAGTTCTCGCATTTTAAAATAAATTTGTTTAAAGTATTACTACCGCCATCGTAGGGCTTAATATTATCTAATTTCAATTTAAAAAGATTCCAATTCATATTATTTCTAACTTGATTATCTTCGTTTCCGTTAGGCATGCTGCCAATTATATCTGTGCTTGCAGTACCAGATATAATTTCGTCTATAATCGCTGTACCTACGGTACTATTACTACTTGATTCTAATGTTGTACTTGCAGTACTGTTTTTCTTGAAACTTAACGAATTTAGTTTCTCTACGAGATCGTCTAATTCGTTCATAAAATTATTATTTTATTTTTTAATTTAATAATTATTATTTCTCGTTTATTTCGATTGAGAAATAAAATAAAATTCTTTGATTGATTAATTCACTAACCTAATTGTCTTCAATAGACTGCGAAAAATTTGTCTGCAATAGACTGAAATTAAAATTAAATTGCTTATCTATACCTTCCGAGTACCTTATACAGAGGGTCAAAAGGGAACGAAAGGAATGGCACTTACAGTTTGCTGTAGTCTCCGCTTCCTTCCCGATTCTCTCGCTGGTTTGTCTGGTCTGCTGTAGCTTCGTCCCTTTGATTGCGCTGAAGGGCTGGATAACCCAAGTAGTGGATCTGGCCTGAAGATTCTGGTCGTTTTCTGATGAACACTACCGCACAATCCTACCGACTGCGCCACTTAAGTATTTAACTTTCAAACACCTCTTTTAAAAAATTATTTATTAGGTGCTAACTACAGTTTGACTTTACTTGACAATAGCTAAATAGAGAATGATCATACATAAAATTTATCTTAGGAGGTAAATTACATTACATTGCTTAAATCTAGTTTCCATCGGTCCATCTGCTGAGTGGGCAGTCACACGGGCTCGGTTTCATGCTGAATGGCCGAATCCCACAGGTTGTGGTGACTTAACTAGGTTATATTTGTAAAAAGTTTTTTTCTTGATTTTGGGCATGTCTTTTGGGTTAGTTTTGGTTAGTTTTTGTTGGTTGCGCCCCTGTAGCGAGCGAAACGAGCGGATGGATATGCGTGAAGTGTAATATTAGACATTCTAATGTAAACGACAAATGCGATGCACGTCAGGCGGTATTTGTGACGGGAATGTGTTTTGTAGGCTGTCTGTAACCACTAGTGTAAAACGTGTTCTATCTAACGCCAGGCAACCATTTCCAAATAAGTGGTTGCCTATATTCTGGCGTCCTAAGGTGGCATTAGATTTTCATGTCGGTGATGTCGATATAGGATATGTTTACACATCAGTGTCTCGAATACTATATATAATAGACTTACCTTATGCCAAATAATGACACTGAATAAAATATATCACTATTCTACACAAAAAATGACGGCTACTGCTCGGAGGATGCCGATTACTGAATATAAGACGTTGTTCCCGATAATAACGCGCCAAACAGCTTATGCGGAACAGCGACACTGGCGTCATCTATTGACAACTTTTTGCGATAATGGAATAGGACCTTGTTTCTAATAAAATTTGAACATTTTTCTATAGGATTATGTTTTAAGGTCGAAATGTGCATTTTTGTGGATATGTCACTATGCTTGAGAAGCAGCGATAATGTGGACGTTGGTGTCAATGGTCGAGTATCAGACGGAGGAGTATTCCGACAGTCAACATTAGCAAAGGCAACAGCCAGAAATCATTTAAATATACCAGAAGCTAGGAGCTTACCAGGGAGAAACACACCTATTCCATATGTAATTTCAGCAGATGCTGCATTTCCGCTCTCTGACAACATATTAAAACCTTATCCTTTTAGGGAAATGACTAATGACCAACGCATATTCAACTATTGTTTAAGTAGAGCTAAACGAGTAGTTGAAAAGGCGTTTGGGATTTTAGCAAATAGATTTAGTTTTTTTGGCTACTATTTACTTGAGTGCAGAGAAAGTTCAGTGTATAACTTTAGCCTGTGTTGCCATGCACAATTCCTTAAGAGCTGAGAACCCTAATTATGTTTAGGAGGATGAAATTGATAAGGATTATGTATTTAGATTTGGACTCTCTCTACATGCCGCTAATAGAGCAAAACAAGCAAGCATTGGGGTTCGGGAAGAATTTAAAAACTATTTTGTCAATGATGGAGCTCTACCTTGGCAAAACGACAGAATTTAGACCATTGAAGGTATACAGTTTGTTATTTAAATACAGACAACTATCATTAATATGGTTAATTAAAAATTAACATTTGGGAACATTATTTAAAATACTCTGTCAGTGAAAATTCTCTTAATCTTATTTACAAAATTCAACTTCAATTCAATTTTTTGTAGTGTTTACTGGCGCTTGTAATATCCCTTGCCTTCTCCAAGACATCATAGCAGTCATTTATGATTTTTCGTTTTAAAGTGTTAAGTATTGTTTGATTCTTAATTTGTTTAAGCTCTGCAGCCACCATTTTGAAACAAAAATATATTATCCATTAATTTAGATAACTTCTGTATGCTTCAGCAGTTGTTAAAATTCGCAGAGTCACGATTAATGTATCTCGTGCACAGATAGACTCCCTGAAGTATGTATTTTTTTCTCTATGCAGGTTTGCAGTAGATTAAGTTATTTATCAAAATTTCCATTTGTAAATCATAGAACCCTTTGGAATTGTTCTGGATGGCTTCAAGTCAAATAGTATTGATGGTAGCGAAAAAATATGAAAACCTTTTAAGAGTAAAGTTCCCTTATTTTTAAAAATGCAGTAAAATGCTATTTAAGTTGTCTAAATATATGTTTCCATTTATTTTCTGTTTTATGAACTTTGACTTTCCTGATATACCTATTAATTATTATAGTTACTAAGTTACTACAGACTGATGGTTTTCAGTTTCTGACAATAAATATATAGCTAAAATTCGTTTGTTGTTTGACTTTTAGTTTCTACTGACATGTTTTTGTTTTAAATTTGTATTCTTTACCAAAAATATATAATGTTGCAATAAGTTGTTTAAACCGATTCACAAAAATGAATTATATGATTACAAAATGGTTTCAAGTGGATAGTAAAATGTTTGAGGAATTAAGTAAAATAACTCTAAGCGTTGCTTAAAAACTTACTTGCCAAAAAATCCAAATGGTGTTCTTCTTCATCTTGTACTGCACATGAAGTTAACAAAGAGGAGGCCTTTTCAATCAGCTGTCTGGTCTTTTTCCCAGTCATAGACGCACCTCTCGAAATTCTTCTTTTGTTGGAAGTTAAGGCTGATACATCTGAATGCCCTCTCGTGGATCCTGACAAAACCTTAGATGTTCCGGTTTGAGATGATAAAATATCTTGCCCTGTGTTTAACTCATCTAAAGGTCCACTATAGACCATTTCTGTATTTTCATCAGGTTCTTGCTTGGTCTCTATGTGCAGTGCCGGATTTCCAATAAAAGCGCCCTTAGGCACTTTTTTCCAAGCGCCCCCCCAACAATTTTTTTATCGGTATAAAAAATGGGATAAGGTTAAGCTATTATCGTAAGGTAAAAAAAAGTTGCACATAATTTTTATTAAAAATATCGCTTGCCAACGTAACATAAAAATAGGTGTACTGACTACTGCATTATAAATACACTAATAATAATACTCTTAATACAAATAAAGGAGCAAAACTAAATAAAATGGGTAAGAGTTAATTAAAAACAAGAAAACATAAACTTGAGCAAGAAATGTTTTATATCCTTTTTCTACTCTTTTTTTGGCAAACTCACATATTAGTTTTTGAAAATCAACTTTATTAGTAATGTCGCTGTTAATAAAAAGAAACGCCAAGTTTGTTAGAATTTCTTGGCCAACCGAGTTCCGTAAGTACGATTTTGTTCGATTTAGCGTCGAGAATGATCTTTCTTCCGATGTATTTGTAATTGGTAGCGTTGATTCTCTTCAATCAACGTTGGTAGTGTTAAAAAAATTCTTGACGCTACCTCGATATTTGGAAACATAGTTACCAAGTTTTTGTCTCTAATAAGTTTGAGATAGTGCTTGATATTGTTGATATCGTCAAACTCTTTAACAAAATATTTAAATTGGACGATCTCCTCAATGAATGATTCATCTAAATTTTGCAATAAATGTGAATTAGCGCGGATCTCCGAATCATCCATAGTTTTTATATTATTTAAAAACCCAAACTTTTTTTCTATTTCGTTATATACTTGGACTCGACGCTCAGGTTCTGGATTCAAAGAGTCCATAATATTATTATAAACGTTAATCCTAAAATTATTTTTTCCATCAAACGTGACATCTACGCCTCCGCCTTCATCAAATTGTCTTTTTCTTGTCTTTTTCTTTCTTGGTCTTTTTTGTAATTGTCTTCTTTTGCATACATTTTTCCCCGTTCTTCAAAAAAATTATAGTTATCTCTGATAGATCGAAAATAATTAATGACTTATACATTTTTACTGCGGTAGATAAATCTGTATCGACAGTTTCGAGTGACTTGCTGGCTTGATCACATTTTTCCAACACGTCGGACCAAAATGCAGTTAAAATTTCAATTTCCAATGAATTAAAATCCTTAAGCCCCATGGCCTCAGCTCTTGTCACTGGTTTTTCAGAACTATTTTTGGATATAGTTGATATCGCTTCACAAAATCCATTGTAGGAAGTTGCAAGGGCTTTGCAAGCATCTACCCTGGCTGACCAACGAGTTATCGATAAAGCTTTGGAAAGCATAATTTTAGAAGTTTTACTTTCTGTGGACTGATTGGTTTCTTGTAATTGCTTTTCCTGTTCCAAACTATTTCTTAATATGCTCCATCTCCCTGTAGATGCCGAAAAAAATGTATAAACCTTTTGAACAAACATAAAATATTCGGTTGCATCCAAGCAACACTCTGCGGCTGCAGTTCCGACTAAGTTTAAAGAATGTGCAGCACAGGGCACAAATGTTGCAAAACGATTAATTTTTTTTATACGTGCTTGAAGACCACTATAAACTCATATTTGAAGCATTATCAAACGATTGTCCCCTGCAGTCTTCAATTTTAATTTGGTTTTCCTCAAGGGTATCTAAAATGCATTTTTCCATATCGGCACTTTTATGACCGCAATTTTGAACAAATGTTAAAAATCGCTCCACTGGAACACTGGTATCGGTAACATGTCGTACAATAAAAGTTAACTGGTCTGAATGTGCAATATCCGGGGTAGAATCTACACTAATGGAGTAATATTTACTTTTTTTTTAGCTGTGATATAATTTTATTTCAGACCATATCTCCCATCAAAATAATGAATTCGTTACAAGTCGTTTTGGAAAGATATGATACATTGCCACTACCCGGATTACCATGCTTGTTTATGTGCAACTTAAAAAAATTGTCATACTCAGAGATTAGTTCCAGTAAGCCCAAAAAATTTCCATTTTTTAAAGAACCACATTTTTCTTCTTTTCCACCAAAGGCAAGCTCACGGGTGCTTAAAAATTTTACAACACTGACGACTCGTTTTAGTACATTTAATAATGAGGAACGTGAAATAAATATTTTGGCATTATTTCGATGTACAGCAGATTTTTCATGCTCATCTATACGATAAAGGATTTTTCAATGATTGAAACCAGACTTAAAAGACGTATCATTTCCAAATACTTTACAATACAAGCATACCACCATGCCAGTCGACTCAGAAAATAAAAGCCATTCTCTTCTGTTTAGTCCCCATTAAAAGATGTTGAAAAAATATATTTCTTGATGCATACCGATTGGTTTTATTATAAAACCGCGCAGATTGACTTAAGTACATTTTTTCGAAATTTTGTTTTGGTGGACTTTTCAAAATGCAGTCTATTATTTGCTG
>JAEQML010072453.1:0-15507 GCA_016904865.1 Pissodes strobi
TCACAGCTTATACCGTACCGAATCAGTTATTTAACTCTCCACGTGTTTTGAAGCAATAAAATCCAACCAATAGGAGCATTTTCCTCATATTCTCGGCGTCTGCTACGAGCCGAATTATATGAGGGCGACTTCGTTTATTTATGAATAACAGAACCGGTTTGGTGTTCAATGTAGTGTTATCTTTTTCTATTACGACAGTTTGCTGAATCGAAGAGACATAAACCTGGTTGAGTCGGAAACTGAACACACCGCACAGCGTTGGACTCTCGATTTTTTGACAAGAAGCAGCAGGTTACGTTCTTAGATTGGATTGTTTGCGTGTTATTATTTGTGCCCGATTATTTATTTATTAAGTGTGTTAACTTTTTGGACATTTAATCATTAACGTGTTTTCATTGTTAACCATGGCCGTACGTTGTTTTGTCTGCAAAGGGCACAAGAAAGCCAATCCAGCTTCAGGATATTTTAGTTTTCCGAAAGATGAAAGGATGTAAGTAGATGTTTACATTAAGTATTGAGATTAAAGTATAGTTCGTACATATCACATTGCATGATAAATTAATATTCTACGTCGATAATTGTTTGGCTCCCTTCTGCAGGAAGTTTAACTTTTTAAACTTGAGACATAAATTGTAGTTTTGTCTAGCCTCTTAGCATCCCATAATAAAGGCAACTAATTTAGAACCGTCACACTAATATTACAAAGGTGGTATGTAAATTTAATTAGAAATAAGTAATGAACAATATCACATACCTACAACTCTTTATTCATTGCCTACAACTATATAAATGGCTTCGAGTGACGAAATATCAATTTATTAAGGCCGTTTGACGCGATCACATTTTTGATAAAATTTCTGCCCGTAGTAATCTTTCGAAAACGGCAATCTTACTTTGCGCTCGAAAAACGCACAGAACTTTTTCTACAGCCGCATTTTTTAAAATTAAATGCACATTTTTCTCTATACTTATTCTGAAATTTCCAAATGACTGTCAGGTTTGACATATTATATTCGGGCTTCGGGCATATTTAGAACAGGAGTGCCAGCAACAAACTGTAACAAACGCATGACTGTCATTTATTTATCCTCGGTTTCCATGACCATTCATAGCACACTCAACGAAAAAAGTGAGAATTTTCTTTTCCTTGTTCGCGCTAGAGCGCAAAATAAGGATCCACGGCATTCCTCGATTTTGCGATATCATTTAAATTTAGCAATTAGTTATTTTGCGCGCGGCTGTAGAAAAATTGATATTCTATGTTCATATCAAAATATTTATATATTTATTTACACTTATAAACACCATATTCATGGTTATGTATAAATGACTGATCATTCTCGATCACGTTTACCAGATATCTTTTTTTATCAATTTCACTTACAGTTACATATCATGTTTAATTTAATTTACTAAAAATGTAAACTAAATTAAATCCAGTCCGTCTCTGTTGAGTTCCAGCTGGCCATTAAAACCTAACATTTTTAATATATGAAGGGCATGCGCGAAAAATGAGGAAAGCATGAAAAAGTCAAATCTGGCTTCATCGACATCAAAGGAGCCGACGTAGAGTTCAATAACTGATTCGGTACGGTATAAGCTGTGCCAGGGTGTTTCGGTTTGAGTAGGCATAATTCGCATTTAAAGATCCTTTACACAAACAGTGCACTATGTGAAAATCGACCTCTCCTATTGGTCGAGCTTCTAGAAACGATCCGCCCACCGTTTTCGCGCTTCGTTTCAATTTTGACTGTTGCCTATTCATAGATAAATATATTTATATTAAAGCAAACCTATTGCGATATTAGTATTGTTTATATATAAACAATGGTATTAGTTTTATGGTACGTAATGTTCGTTTCAGATGTGTTTAGGAAAGACTCATAGCAAAAAATACGTCTATTTATACCTGCTTTTACCCGAATTACAACTATCTTTTAAGTAAAGTTAGTGTCTAGAAAAAATAAATTTAACGATGTAGTAAAAGAAACAATATTATTTTGTAAGACAGGTACATTATCAAATATTTAAATTGGATATAGCGATTGAAAAAATTTACATGAAAAAGAATGAACAATTTGCACGTTCTTTAATTAAAAAATATACTTCTATAGTTAGTAGGCATCTAATATGGCTTAAAGTAATAAAACGACCAAACATCTGAGCAAGTTGACTCTAAATTACTATTTGCATTTGGATCCAAAATAATTCAATTCAATACACATTATATCTTCAAATTCAGTTTATTGAACCAACTACATAATACATCTACATACAGTTCAGCTCAATGAAATGTGAAAAGAAAGAAAAAGGTAACATTAATTACGAACAAGCTATTCGAAAGAAAATAATATCAAAATAGTAATCTGTAAACGCAGTAAATGAGGCAGAAATGAAAAAAATATATGAAACTTCTTCATTATAGGTAAATAGAATAAAATCAGGCAAAAAAATTATTTTGAAATTTGAAAAGGTGCTAAAACCTACTGATTGTAACCATGTGGTGACGCAGCATTCGGTTTGTTCAATTTAACATTTAATGCTAAGCTTCGTTTCCGCTTGCTAATTCTCTCGTCCTTAAATCTCCTTCCAGAGGGCAGTCTTTTACTTCCTCTGGTAACTCGTGCTGCTCTTCGAGATATTGATGTAGGTTGAACTTTAATTGCTGCGTTTCTTCTAAGTGACACAGAATTAGCAGCGGTGTGTACAAAAGATTCCCATTGCCCCTCGGTTTTGATAGCTTTTAATTTGTTATTTAATATTCTCAGACCATTAGAAGAAGTACCGAAAGACCCGTGGTGGGTTTTAATAATGTTCCAAGTATCCTCAATGCTGGTAGTACAAGTTTAATCTTCAGAAATAGAAGTTGTTAGTACAGGGTCCCCTAGAATCACTACATGAGTATCATCGAAGGAAGTACATGGACTATTATTGTTATCATTGCAACTGTTAGAGTTTGATTCGACATTTGAAAGTGTGCTATTGTTGTAATGGTTTTCTAAAATGAATGGTTAATAAAAATGAATAGGTAGAGCTTGTTCTCCAAGAGCTAGTTTTGCAATGTTGTACCTGTCTTCCATAGTTATTGGTGGAAAGTATTGTTTTAACTTCGAAATATTTGTATATGGCACATTGGTGCTTGCAAAACTTTCCCTCAAGACCCTGAAAACAAAAACAACATCCATTTTCAACATTCACGACATAATAATCATTTTTATTTTTTTCACTTGGGACTATATAATTGCTTTCGTCAAAATAAATTATATCAGATTTGTCGAGATAATTGGTCCTTCGCATTATATCTAGGAAATAGTATCTAGCATTTGCAGATCTACTATTTGCAAATTCTCTAATTTACGTCTATAAAAATGTTCGAGTACTGAGCTTATCACATCCACTAGGGCTACCACATTATATGCTTTCACTCTACATAAGACATTGTCTTTAAAAAGTCTAATTGATATTTCACAAAAATTGTTTGTATAGTGCCCCCTTGAGTCCTCATTCCGCCATGCTAAACACCACTTTTCTCTAATATTCCACTGACTTTGAACATACTTTATCCAGTTTTCATATTTGCAGTTGGAAATGCAATTGAATAGGGCTTGCTCTGCATCAGCAGGTGTTCGAGAATATCATATTGCCCGAAAACGTTTCATTAACTCCTGACGGTGCTCTTTATCAATGGCATGTTTGGAATTCCATAGCCATCTCCAGACTGCTTGTAGAACATGAAAGATACACGGTAGGGTTGTACTATGAGGGAACACCGACTTAATAGCTAAAATTTCCGCCTCTGAATTGTCAGTTAAAAAAATTTTTGGATAAAAACTATTTGAAACAATGTTTTGTAAAAGCTGAAAGCCTTTAGAGTATGCTGCATATGTCTGACCTCTGGTAATTATTATTCCCAGGGGAACTGCTCCAGCTGCACATGGAGCCATAACGAATGTGACAGAGTGCTGCTCTGAATCACAAGCACTTGTACTGTCTACAAAACACATCTCATCTGAAAATCGTACTGCATGACCTCTGGACATAATTGGAGTAACTATTGCAACTGCAAAGGGTTCCTCAGAAAATAATATTTCAGTGCCCATTTCTTTATATGCAGCTTGTTTTTCTTTGAGTTTCTGAAATAATAAAATAGTAAAATCATAGTACTTTAGTGGATAACAAATTCACAACATAGAAAACTTTTACTATGAAATTTAATTTGTGACACGATCACATCAGGAATCTAACAAAATATTTAATTAATTTCCATAAAAAACGTTTTCAAATTTCTCAAAAAAAAACACAAAATGGCTATCTTTAGTTTTTTATTACTGACTTTTTAAGCGAAAAGGTAGGGGATGTTCACTATGCTAGATAATCCTGTACAATTGTCACTTATCAAGCTACCAATCATGTATGTGACATCAAAAATATGCACCAACATATTTGTAAAAATGATTGTGTCAAAAGGCCTGAAGATATTTTCTTAATAATGAAGTATACTAATATAGATAACACCATTGCACTATAATAAGGCTACAACCCAACACCAGTTAATTAAACAAAAAAATGCATACCCTAAATTGTTTAAATATGTGGTTAATGTGAAACCTGGTGCCTGGAACATTTCTGAAATAATTGATATTGATTTGTATCGCAATTATTGAAATAAAAAAATGTCAGAAAACTACACTGTGTGCCAAATTTTTATTTGGAACAGAATTTGGCTCTAAATATATTAAATATTTTGATGCTGTGCAAGCAGATGGGGACAGAAATATGCAAGTGGCTGCATCATAACATTGACGAGGGCTGCTTAAATATTTGTGCATGTCGATATAGGATATGTTTACACATCAGTGTCTCGAGTACTAGCAGAAAAAACATATATCCAAAGCCCAATTTGGTTCAAAATAAATTAGGCCCACAGTGTATACATAATTGCAATAAATGCCACTAAAATAGATACCTACATCTAATAATCCTTTCCCTGTTCTGGGTCCTAAATTAGTAATTCTCCATGCATGGTACCAGTTCTGAACTGTCGAATAGGTAGGATTTTTACTACCATTAGCCAGGAGCAATTCCTTATCTCGTTCAAATTCATATAAGTTCTCATGATATTTCTTTGCTTCTGAAATTGTCATGTTGTCATTGAAATATTCAAAAAATAAGTCTCAAGTTTCTGATGATGCTTGCAAAAAACGAATGGTTTCTGCACTTTCAAGTGTATGACTATGGAGTGTATCTATGGTAATTGCCGCTTATAGCCCATTTAAACCCTAAAATAACATATATAATAGGTATACTTTACAAAGCATGTGGATTTGTAATATCTACAGGGTAACCATAGAGCTATTTAAAGAATTTTCTGTTAAAATATCCTAATCAGTTTGTTGATGTTATTTATTGATTTACCTATGAATATTTATTATTGATTTGGGTTCTTTTCAATATAAAAAGCTTACTTGTATTTAAATTGAGTAATTGCCCCTTGATAAATAAATGAATTACCTACCTTCATAAACGGATCCCTCTTTCGTGTATATACTGTATCCAATTTGACAACAATTATATACTATTGACGCATGGCACTTGGCATTTTTTGAAAGACCTTTCCTGTTTAGCTCTGCCGGAATTTTCATGAATGCACTGTGATGGCACACAAATTTTTTTTCTAAAATATTTTAGAATTAGCAAGTCTGTTGACACAACATGATGAGAGATCTTAGTAAATTGACGTGGCCCACTAATCTCACTATCTAAATACTGATTTTGAGATTATAGTGAGCATATAAATACCTAACATTACTTACGAACAAACTTTTCATGTCCCTACGGGACATGATGTCCTTGCATTCCATTGTGTCTTGCTATTTTTCCCAAAGGCTTTGACCCAAAGATTAATGTCTTCCATGGTCTTTAAATTGCTACGCACCAAAACTTTATTTTGTAGGCCTTCTTCAGTACATAGTACATTATTAAACTCACTTGGGAGGCAACTCTCGCCAATTACGTGCACAAGCATTGTTATCATAGATAAATATTAAGGGGGAGATTGTTATTTATTAAAAATATTAAGTTCTTTTGGCGCGTTAAAAGAAAATACCAAACAAACAACAAACAAAACAGAATAAAATACGAGGTTAAGTTTCAGCTGTCAGCTGTTATTTTGTAGGCGGATCGTTTCTAGATGAATCGACCAATAGGATAGGCCGATTTTTACATAGTGCACTGTTTGTGTAAAGGATCTTAAAATGCGCATAATTCACATTAATAGGGTAAGTTTTTTAGTACATATGTATTTATTATTTAAAATCAAGAACATTCTTATATTCTCTAATTATTATGCATCATACTTTTTATACATAACCATCATTGTGCTCCTTTTAAATTAGAAGCTAGCTACTAAAATGTTTGCTCCAAAGACATATAAAATGTCTTTGGTTTGCTCCCTTGAAATAGCGTTTTTACAGAACTAAACCGGAGCTACCCAAAACTAATAGAAAAATCGATTTTAAGTAGATTGTGTCAGCCGTGCAATAGATACATGTTAGGAGCCAGTTTCCAAGGAGCTGACCTCGCCATCATTCTAATATAATTTTTCTGTGTGGTCTTTTTCAGTGACAAAATTAAAAAAATTCAGTATTCAGTATTATCTAGACATATGGATCATCCGGAACTGAACATAAAAAAATCTGGTGATCAGTAATTAGGAATTCTATGTGTTTTATTATAAGCATACCTACCTAGGTAGGATTCCACCAAGGACACTGTTGCACACTGACTCAATGCAGACATTGCAAACCCTAAAAGTCCTAAAACCAATACAGGGGATAAAAAGTACTCCTTTTAAGGTGCATGATAAGTGCGTTGGTACACAGAGCTCACAAAGTCAACTTGAGCAAATTCCAGAAGGTACAACTTGTTGTAAAAAAACTTGTGTAAGTGGATAACAATGGATCAATATTTATTTTCCACATACCTATTGATAAATATTATCTAAAATATGGTAATAAAAAAAATTAAGCTTTTTATAATTATTATGTATTGTAGTAAGGGGATCCTACTTCCCTCAATTTTTATTTTAAATTTATTTATGATGATTCTATTTTAATAAAATGTTATTTTTTAGTTTTCATGGACGAGATACTAACAAGATTGGAGCTAATGAAAACTGATATAAAGTATTTGATTGCAACCAATAATGCAGGAGCCTCATCTATAGGTGATGAAATGAGTTTTGAGTTTCAAAAAATAGACACCATTGAAGGATTAATCAGGTTCAACCACGAATTGTCTGAAAAAGAAGTATTTAAAAAATCTGTAAGTCCTTCCTTTTTGAATAATTTAATACCTCTTACTTTTTTTATATAGCTCTGCTCGGGATTATAATTTTCATTTAATTTCAGGGATGGGGGAAGACACGATGAAGCAATATCAAAACAACTTAAATTATTTTATATTCTATTTTTGTTAGTTTTTGTACCAACATTATATACTTTGTAAGTTTTGTATTTCAATTATCACTAATAATAGTTTGATGATGTTCATCATGCATTAACACAAAAAGTGTCTACACAAGTTAAAGTTAAACTGTATTGTAATAACTTTAATAATAGATTGAGTACATAACATTAATATAGTATATACATTATTTTGTTTTACGTATTTTTCTCTCATCTTAGTTTTTAATTATCAGGGCCTGACACCAGATTCTAGTTTAAAAGTGCAAATAGGTATATAAACACTATTTATCCAATATTTTCAACGCTTATTACTTTATTTGCGAGATTATGTTTCCAAAATTGTAGAATACATAATTTTTTGGTGATAACTAGAGCGTGGATGTGGACATACTTTGCTGAAAAATATATATAATTTTTTTATATTAGTATAGATAATAGATATAACGAATCATTTATGTTTTGAGAGTAAAACATATAAAAGTGTTTTGGTATTTGAACCTACCTGTTGTTTCTCACGTTTCAATAGTGTAATGAACCTAATGCAGCTTTATGAATAAAACTACAAAATTTACTATGTTATTTTGGTCTACGTGGAGTGTCAATGAAAAGGACTCAACATAAAAAAGCTGAAATATTTCAGTAATCTGTCACTTACTCTATTTGTGATTTATTTTTTCAAATTCATATGCGTGATTGCCAATAATTTACTTTCAGATTGATTTTCAAGAGGAAAAGAATAAGTAACAGAACTCTCTTGGCCAAGGAATATATTAACTATTTAATTCAAAATGCCAATGTTTTCACACATTCATGTACTTACAGTGCAGGGCTAGATATATTTATACTATTTGAAATAAAAATTATAATTTATTATGTTTCCCGACGTCTTAAAAAAATTAAATTTAAATAACTAATATATTCCTTGGCCAAGGCAGCTGTTATTATTTTCGTTTCGATGAGCATTTCACCACCAAGGGCAATCCTGTGTATTCTGCATCGGTTAGAAGTCGCTAGACGGTAGCTTAACATATACGGTAGTCAACCGGCAAGTAAAAGCTAACTACAGCTTGCCGCTATCGGGCTGATCCGGTTAGTATCTTAAAATCTCCGGCAAAATGTCCTGCTAAATACTGCCTGCCGCGGGTGCATATACGAACAGGGCCAACACCGTATGCCAGCAGCGGGAAGAGCAAATCATGTCGGCATTACGACATACGGCCGGGTAACGGCCGATGAGAAATTGTTTGCTGGGTATGTTCTTGAAAGAAATTATAAAGTAGACCCTTTAAAAGATGTTCAAAACCCTTTGCAAAGATAGGCAGAAGGGAGATGGGGCGGTAATTGTTAGGGTCGTTCTTATCCCCTTTTTTATGGATTGGCATGACTTTAGCTTTTTTCCGACTAGAAGGAAAAATCTTTCTTCGAATACAGACGTTTATTATTTTGGTAAGTGGAATTATTATGATATTCTTTAGAGATCATAAGATTTTACTATTTATATATTATAAATGTCCTTGTTGCTCATATTCCTCAGATCGTATTCCTCAGAGAGCTATTGCATCTCCTACCTGATTGTATGTGACCTCCCCAAACTCAAAACAGCGCCCAAGTAACCTTGGTGCCGGCATATACTCCTCAGGGTCATTGAAAGCTTCAGGTAGATCTCCAACCAGTTTCTACGCCATGACAGCAAAGAAAGTATCAAACTCCTCAGCAGTCAATCTACTATCACTCACACTTCGCCTGCGAACACCCCGACCTTCATTTACAACCTCCCAGGAGGTTTTTACAATACTGTGGGAAGTTACAATGTAGTTTGTGTAGGCAGCTCCCTTATTTTAGCTTTATACTCCTTTCTGGTCTGTCTGATAAGTTGTCTCAATGTATGTGACGGATTATTTTGTGCGATTCACGAAGAATTTTTAGGGTTTCTCTCCTATTTTTTAAGTCAATATTAAACCATTGAATCACATTATTTTTGTAAGATTTTTTAGTTTTGAGAGGAAAACAATTTCTTAATTGATTTATTATTATGCTAAGGAAGGTGTCAAGCAAGCTGTCCACACTCTCCTCCCGTGATGCAGCAAAACTACAATCCTACTGTTCCAAGGCAGAATACAGTCTATAAATTCCCATCCTGGTAATTGGTGGACACTTTCCACCGGTTGTATAGTTGGTGTCAACGGAGTAATATCTCCACCCCCAGGTCCAATGCTAGATGGTCCGAGAGGGCCGGGTCATGTGTCCCTAAAGTTAATAAAATATTATCTATGCAATTTACCTTATTGGTGTTACAAAAGACTTGCTGGTGCAGATTGTGACCCCGAAGTAAGTCCAGAAAAGTATTTTTTTTCTGGTTATTTTTGTTAAAAATTGTGTTGAATTTACCATTTATGATCACATACTTAAAACGGTCGCCCGAATTATGGATGAATTCCAGAAGATTCGTAATTGTATCAGTGAACACATTAAAATCTCCATCCGGAGCTCTATAAACTGTAACAATTAAAACATTACAAACTTTAAGTTCCATGGCAGCTAGTTCACAATGAAATTCAACAGTCAAACTCACAATAACCTCGACGTTCTGACATGGGATACCTACCTGACTGTGTAAGTATGATTGTGCCCCCATGTCACATACTAGTTCTGGCATAAGACGACACAATATTGTATCCCTCTATGTATAGGTTCTGTATCTCTTCACTCCTTAGATGGTGCTCGGTTAAGCAGACAATATTGTACAGAGGACTTCTTCCCACAAAAAAGCCTCCAGTTCCCATATCTTATTCCTCAGAGAGCATATGTTAAAGAGAAATATATTAAGCTGGAAGGTGGCGGAATCTTCTAACTTGTCCCCGTCTATCTTTCTGGGTCCGCAAGATTGCGGTTTCCCCAAGGTTCATAAAAAAATTTAGCCTAACTCCATTTGGGCACAACGATGGGTCCAAAATGTTCTCTTTGTTTTCTTGGGGCACTCCTATTTTGAAAGAGCTGGCCTGTTCTTCTTTTTTAGTTTGCATTTTTTCACAGAAAACATCCTTGTCTAGGCCATGTTTAGCTAGGAATTGCACATTTGCAGATTTCGTCCGGCTTGATAGGCCGATACAAATATCCATTGTATTTTTTGAGCAACTCGCAACTACCAGCTCATCAGTACTATTTGTACCCATTATTGGTGGTGGGCAATTTACATTAGCTCTAGCTCTTTCGTTTATGGGGGCAGAATCCTGCCTAGCACGGTTCGTCTTGGAACCTCTGCGTTTTTGGGTGATCCAAGTTCCTTCATCCGTGTTTGATTTTTGTTCTTGATTATCTTCTCTTATCTCGTTTTCTTTCCGTACTTGCCTGTTTTTATTTTTGTCGTTTGATTTATTGGATGGTTTGGGTTTGGGTAGTTCTTTCGAATCGACTTTTAAACTACCAGAATGCGAATAGGTTTCGATATTTTAGATCTCGATATATTTTAATTTCTATCTCAATTTTTTCAGTCTTATTCTCTTAGTTAATCCCTGTTTTGTTTAGATTTTTATTTCTTCGACCTTTAAGTGACTTCACACTTTTCATTGTTTACTAAAACTGAATTGAGTACTATATCTACAACACTATTTTTTTTTGGTGTCTGTGCATCTTGATTGGGGTATTCTCCTTAAGTACCTGGTCATTAAAAATCATTTTTCTCATTAATTTCTTCTTCTATATTGGGCAGAAATC
Organism: Pissodes strobi; assembly: GCA_016904865.1. Taxonomy (NCBI): domain Eukaryota; kingdom Metazoa; phylum Arthropoda; class Insecta; order Coleoptera; family Curculionidae; genus Pissodes; species Pissodes strobi. The sequence goes on from JAEQML010072453.1 coordinate 11,181, forward strand.
AGATTTGTTACTACTCTGTTGACATTGTCTGCTTGCAATGCTCGACACTTTGTCGCAGTGTTCTTTCCAAGGCCACATCTGCAGGCTGTAAGAGATGGGTTGCATTAGAAGATAAAGCATATATTGTATCACGATCACTATAAAATTTGCTGAGTTCCATTGACACGTGTGACCATTCAAATAAAACATGTTTCTGAATATTTTGTTCCTCCGGCCAGCTATTTAGACCATTGACCACAAATTCACAGAACATATATATCCACCCAGGATCCGATGAGAAGACACACTGTCAACAACAATCCTTGGAGGCTTCACATGAGAAATACAACTGGAGGAGAAAGTCTTCCATCGACCATAGAGATAAGTAAAACTGTCGTTTTCTTCCTCATTCCCCTTTTTTGCAACATATAAATTGTGTCTTTTCAAACCCAGTACCTTTCCGGTTTTGGCGCAAAGACTTAACCCAGTTACATCTGCCTTTAAGATTCGACTCACATTGTCTAAAATGTCTAGCGCATTGGATTAAGGCAAATTAAGACTCCAAGTCTCGAAACTACGAACGCCTGTATTCAGTTGTGTTCTATATTTTTCAAGGGATTCTCCATTTTTTAGGATCTTAAAATGCGTCCCGTTTACTGGCGGATTCACCCTACTTAGTGCGTAAAATAATTATGGTAAATAGATACTCAAGTAAATAAATACTACAGTGTTACCTAGAACATTAATAACTAATCAATCCTCTATATGTTTTTCATTTGGGCAGTGCAAAAGCAAAGTATTTAGAAAATCAGTGTTGCAAATCTCTGTCTGGGTGCCATATTTTTAGCAGCCAACAGCCTCTTCTAGCTACTGAATTTTAGAGTTCAAGTGAATCTAGTTTTTTTCTATGATCTTATGCCATATTTTAAGTTCTGCTGTACAATATTTCTTGTTTACTCGCAAGTTTTAAAATAATATTTATATTATATACATTATCTACTATATGAATATTTTAGTTTAAGACTTAAAGACTGGAAGAAACAAAAAATAATATTAGCAATTATAATCTGTGAAATACAGTATTATAACTTTTGGGATACATGAAATGTACCCCACTTTAAATGGAATGACCTTGATATCATGTGAATATGTATTTAATTTTTGGAAGGCAAATGTCAACTATTTTTCCGGTGATAGATTTCCAATTCACCATTTTAAGGATAACAAGAAATTTCAAAGATATTTAATTGTTTAATAAACGACTAAATTGAAATATTAGCGGTTTTACTATTGAAGTGTTCCATGTTCCGGAAGTATGCACTTTACTACTAAAATAAATTCAATAACTAGCAAATTTATTGATTTATATTAAACGTACAATAATTGATCCTTTTTCGGTATACTCTTGTCATCAACAAGTAAATTTTAAAATATACTTTAATTAATCTCTAAAAAATAGTTTTTCTCTACAACATATTGGATGTATAGATTTCACAATCTAAATATTTCATCCATCTGGAACTTTTAGAAAACTCTTCTTGATGTCTTAAACTGGATAACGTCCATCCAAAGATGTGCTGATATTCTTCTGTGATACTCTCTGCTGTACTCATATGATGGAGCCATTCTAAAATCTAAATAGTACATATTATGTCAAGATATATTTTTTATTTCAATGAAATGAAACGAAGTGAAAAGTTAAATTGGAAAAATTGAAGAGCTTTTTTTGAACCACCAACAATTGTCATTGTAAAAAATTAAACATTATTAACTTATAAACAAAAACTTCGATTTAAAGTGTGTTCTAGAAGTTGCAGTCGGGCAACAATATAAATTATTTTGACCTTGAAAGTCACACAGCATTCTAATGGCTAACCTAGAAAAAAAGTTTGCACCTTCCTCTTAGTTTTTGGAACTCTATCCCAGTTTTCTCCTACAAGTCAACTATGCATTTTGATTTTGTAGTCAGTCAAAGCCTAAAAGAACTCAATCCTTAAATGCCAAAATGTAAAATACAATTAAATTTAGGTCTGGGATTGTACAATTTATATGAAAAACATCTATTTTTAGAACTTTATTGAATTTTAAGAATATTGAGAAAATAACTCCTCCACGATATGTTAATAATTTGTCTGAAATTTTAGAAAAAGGTACAGTTTTTCTGATTCAATCTTTTCACCCACTCATCAAATAACAAAAGATATTTATTAGCAGGCCCATTCCTATGAGGTCAAACGCCCGACTCGAATTCGAATGTAAGATGTACGCCGATTTGACCCTTGAAGGTCTCAAATTCATTTATAATATCATTATAAATCGATGGTTTCGCAAAATTCCAATTAAATCTGATGTTTCTTACGTATTTTTTTTACTACTTTTAATTTTGAAAAACTATCTTTAACTACTTCTTAATCTAAGTTTTGAAAATTGCATAAAAAACAAATACATCGTTACATTTACTGATTCCCTGAAAACAAAAATTAATTTTAAATGTTGTTTAGGATCCAGAAGCAGTGTATCAAATTTTTATTCATGCTCTGATACCCGTAACTGAAGATTAAATTGGGGGAATTACATTTAATGTTGTTTATTTTCTCTAAAATGTTTTAAATTTTAATTCTGAACAGCTTTTTTATATTTATTGCAAATTCTATTTTTATTACTCAATATAATTCAGTACAATCAACAATTAACGGAACTGTAACTGCTGTGCATTTCTAATCTCTTAAAATATATTAGTTTTTCTGATCGTAATTTGGTGAATAGACCAATAGCAGACAGCAATCCTCATTGCAACAGAAATCGTTAGCGTAGAGCGCAAAGTGATACTTTGGCACATGGTTTTATGAATAGTCATTGATCCCTCATAAGCTGTCGAAGAAATCCTGGGGTTGAATCCAAGTTAATGTAAAGATACTTGAACAAGTGATTCGCATTTAACAAGGGTCCTGTGGAATTTAACTCTATCCTAAACCAGATGTGCATAATATTAACAAACATTGTACCTGGGTTGTACAAATACTCCACATTGATTCGTCCAGCAGAGACGTTAAAGCTGCTGGGAAGAAATATTTAATGTCGTCATAGCCGTACTTAGGTAGAATGACGAACACTCCAGATAAATAAACCACGGCTATTGCTAAAATATCACAAAAATATTTAATTTCTGTCATTTCACATCTATCTGCCACCTTTGCCTGTATTTCACCAAATAGTTCACTCAACCAATTTGGTGATTCTTCATGATTTGAATTCATCTTTAACGTCGACGCTATATCTTCAAAATACAAATCCAGTCTAAAAAGTCAAAATGTGTTAGTTAATAAGTGTAAGTACATTCCATTAATAATTAAGCATATCAGTGCAGATATTAGCATGCACAGTATAATTATTAAAGGATGTAAACAGCAAAAGTGGGATTTACTTATTTTAGTAATAATTAATGTTCTTGCCAGTAGACTTGCCATTGTCAAATTTTAAACTCTACTTGAAATTCTATACTTATATTATTAATGGGCTACAGCATACATCTTAAATTAATCATCTTTTAGTTCATTACAAGTATATAAGTTTCAGAGTACGTTATTGTCAAGAAATAAAATGTTTAGTTGACAAAGCATGTTACATGCAACAAAGCATGTTAAACATTGCAAAAATATTTAAAGATCTACACATAAGATTCTCAAAACTTAAAACTAAAGACATGTCATGAAGGTAAAAATATATATACTCCAGCAATAAAACAAGATTTAATTATTTATTCAGTACAAACACAACACAGCTTAAACATGACATTATATAAAATTTGAAAACGTACAATGAAAGGAAACAAAATAAATTAATTAAGAGACCAGACGCTTTAAAGAATAAAAACTAATATTAAAAATGTCAATGTGGTTAAATTTTTTATTATACAGTGTGGCCCAAATTGGGTATACATGTATGGGTATCTTCTAAACCATATGAGATAGAAAAATGGTTAAATGGCGAAAGTTGTAGGCCATTCAATTCCCAATTCAACGCCATTTTGATAACGATTTTCTCTCTTTTTGTTTTTGAGATATTTTGAAAAAATCAAAAAGTTGTATTTTCGAAAAAGCGCTGTACTTTTTTTATTTAAACATATTTTTAAAATCTGTAAAAACATTGTTAGAACAACTTTTTACGCCCAATGCACCCATGTAATCAGTATTTAGTTCTGACGTTTCGGTTCTGAGAAACCATCATCAACTTCGTTTTTTCTTATGGCGGTCATTTTGTTTTTTAGCACATTTAAAAAGAACATATTTTTTTCTTGCTTATGATGTATAACACTTTATAAAAATATTTTATTTTTATGTCAAAAAAC
>JAEQML010072454.1:0-15507 GCA_016904865.1 Pissodes strobi
GCTGGTCAACTGTAGAAATCAATGAAATTTGGTATATAAACTGTTGGTAAATCAAAGCGAACAATTCATTTTTCTCATAATCTGATAGTCGATTGAAACGATAAATCTAGTGCTTCTTACAAACCGCCAATCAATTGAAACTATACTTAAATAAAATATTCATATAAACTGCAGGTCATTTGAGAAGTTAAATCTAATGTACATATAAATTATTGGCCATTTGAAATGACGAATTGACTTTTGCCGTTAAACTCTTGTTAATTCAACCGAAATTTTTAATACAAATTACTGGCCTATTGAAACGATAAATTGTCTTTTCATATAATCTGCTGGTCAATTAACATAATCAATGAAATTTGGCATATAATCTGTTGGTAAATGAAAACGACCAATTGATTTTTCTCATAGACTGATAGTCAATTGAAATGATAAATCTAGTGTTTCTTACAAATTGTCAACAAAATTGTCTTATAAAGTGCAGGGCAATTGAGAGAGAGCAAATCTAATTTACGTATAAATTATTGGTCATCTGGAATGGTTAATTGAACTTTGCTGATAAACTGTTGTTAATTCAATTGCTGGCCAATTGAGACGATAAATTAACTTTTTATATAATCTGCTCGTCAATTGTAGTAATCAATGAAATATAAACTGTTGGTAAATTAAAACGATCAATTGATTTCCCTCATAAACTGATAGTCAATTGAAACGATAAATCTAGTGTTTCTTACAAAACGCCAATCAATTGAAACGATACCTAAATTAAATTTTTTATATAAACTGCAGGTTAATTGGGAGAATAAATCTAATTTACGTATAAATTATTGGTCATTGACTTCTTATATGAATAAAAACATCTGTTTTTACTAATATTTTCAATATTATCTGTTTTCAAATGATCCGTAGAGTTCGTTTGAAAATTGATAATGTGTTTATTCATATAAGTGTTTTTAAGGGCGTGGGATTGGTTTAGCTTAAAGTTTCAGTGAAACTTTTAGGTCAACCCATCAATGAGGGCATACATAAACTTAAGCCTTTTTTGTTTTTTCAAGTTTTTTAGACGAACAATAATTTTTGTAAAGTATTCCTTTTTATGATGTTTTTCTTATGTTTTCTCTTTAAAAAGAGACAGTTTTTATTTTAATTTAGTTGAAGCACTGATGATTAATTAGTTCACTATCCAACACTCTTTCCTTTCACAGGCGCTTTGGATAGAAATAACTGGAGAATATGATAAGCAGATTATTTTCCCCACAAAATATGTAACTACTGAAAGAGGGAAAAAATTGAGAGGAAAAATGGCACGAAAATTATTTGTGACCTATCAGTGCGAATTACCGAAAGGGAAAAGCCACTCTGATCAGGCACGCCTTAAAAGTGAATCAGTGAAAATTAATAACGCCATAAGGCAGTGCTATCTAAATTAAATACATATAAAAAAGTAAACTACGTATCTAAACATTCAGCCAGATCAAATAATCTATCCGTCCGTCAGTCTAATTGTAACAGCGCTTCAGGCTAGCTCCCCCTCTCTCTCTCGCTGCTGTTCGTGGTTAACATTTTCGCGAGGAATATCCCAGGGGACTTACGAGATATGCATTCCCGAATATTTTGGTAATACTTACAACCTTCTATACTCAACCTGAAGTTAATAAACCAAGCCTTTTTTACACCGAGGGTTTCTATCCATCTCTCCCAACTACCTATATCTGAGCTCCGTCTTCTGAAAGAGCACAAGCGCATCTACTGCAACGAAATCAGTTCCATAGGCAACAAGCGGTAGGAGCGTATATGTGACAATATATATACTGTATATCATCATATTGTTCATTTCAGATTATTCTTATACACTTTTTTTCGATTATTTTTATCTGTTTGCTTCTTAGTGTTAAATATTGCTATCAATACATTTACAATGGGGTATTGACTGATATAAACATCCAATCACTGTCTTTCTTTAAACACTGAACAAATCGTTGTGGATTTAAAAACAAAACTATATCTCAACTATTACCTAATGCTCGCTTTTTCGTGCACCGCACGAGTATCCATATAAATGACAAGAAAGGCTATTAAGGCTGTTTGTCTGGAAGCCAGTAAACACAACACTAACGTTATGGAAATTTAACGGTCGTAAACACCGAAATAATGTTTTTATTAGACGTTACCGTCTCGAAAAGTCTCTTAGCTGCAATTTACGCATCTTAACTTTATTAGGATTTTAGTGGTGTAATCGTTTGCCAAGCGATTATCGCCCTGATGATGTTATAGTTACACCGGGAGTAGATAGGTACAAGAAACCTTTGATTGGTTATTTGATGTTCAACATTGATTTTTAAATGTCAATAATAACTATTTATAGACCAAGAACCCAAGTAACACATAGGATGGCGCTTTATATCCGAATTGCTTTAAAAATGATTTATAAGTGCTTCATTTATGACTATATGGAGTTATTGCGGAATCTCAGATTACCAATCTGCTTAAATGATATTTTGGTTCTTTAATTTAGTTCTTTAAGCGGTTTCAGAACGTAATTTGAGAGCTGCTATAAAGTAGCTTTTTAATTGTTTTATAAAGACTTTTAAGTTATATACTTGCTTTGTAAACATGCCTAAGATCCTCTTATACAGACAAATTATATCTTTATAGATGCTTTATAAAGATTATTTAAATGCTTATATGCCATTTAAAGGGGCAGATTACCTGTTTAAGCAAAATGGCGTCGTGAAATACCATTACACAGGATGTTAAGAATTTTTGTCTTTCAACGCTTCTATAGAGAGTATATTTAGTGTTTTAGTTGTGTTCAACTTAATAATTTGCTGTCAAGATGATTAAAAATGACAACTTTAAGAACTGGAAAAACCTGAAGAAATTTTACATAGGATGGCACTTTATATCCAAATTGTTTTAAAATTTATTTATAAGTGCTTCTTTGATGACTATGGAGTTATTGCAGAATCTCAGATTACCGATTTGCTTAAATGATATTTTGGTTCTTCAGGCGATTTAAAAACGTAATTTGAGAGCTGCTATAGAGTAGCTTTTTAATTGTTCTATAAAGACATTCATTATGACTTTTAAGCTATATACCTACTTTCTTTGTAAACATGTCTATAAGATCCTCTTATACAGACAAATGATATCTTTATAGATGCTTTATAAAGATTATTTAAACGCTTATATGTTTAAGCAAAATGGCGTCGTGAAATACCACTATTGTTTACTGAAATCTAATGTTTATAGATAAAACGACATTTTATTAGAAAAGAAAATTGGGTTTTGGTAGTAAATTAATACATTCTATTCATTAAAATTATTAGAATTCATATAAAACACTTTTTTCGGATTAATTTATTAAAAAATTATTGATTTTTATGAAAAAAAAGTTATGAAAATAATTTCTAAAAATTTAGAAAAATGGTCAATTTTCTAAATTTTGATGGCGAGTAGTAATTTTACGAGGTAGCATATTACATAGCCGGGGGAAGTAGGCCTATAAGTCCCTTTTCACCGTCCCCGATCCGCCTTCCGCTACCTGGCTACTTCCAACACCCGGCCTGCACTGAAACGGCCCGTCACCTTGATAAAGGTGAGGACGTCCTCCCAGTCCAGATCCTTTAGATCTTCCCGAGCAAGTGTTGGTGCTCCCAGTATTTTCCTCCTTAGGCGACTCCACCTATCACATCAGTGGTATGAAGACTCCTCCCCTGTCCCGCAGTTCGGGCAGAGTGGGCTGTCCCTCACGCCGATAAGGTGCAGATGTCTATTTAGGCTTCCATGCCCAGTCAGAATATCTACCAAGTTCCTGATGTCCTCTCGGCTCTTTTTTAGCAGTCGTCTTGCTCTGGATCCGTCAGGATTTAGAATCATTTCCTTGGCTTGTCTGCATCCTTCTTTTCCTCTCCAATTGTGCTTTGTCTTGTTCCAGGCCCAGTTATTTAGTTCCTGAGAGATTTGCCTTTTACTTAAGCCCAAACCAGGTTCTGGACCGACGAGGTGGCTTATTGAGCCTTGTCTTGCCAATTCATCGGCCCGTTCGTTGCCCTCGATGCCACTGTGCTCTGGAGCCCATGTGAGTCTTACTTCCTTGCGCACAGCCAATCTATCTAGGGCGTCTCTACATTCCTGAACTAGCTTACAGCTTGCCCTGGGTCTTTGGATCGCCCTGAGAGCGGCTTGACTGTCCGAGTAAATATATATACTCTCTACACCTTCTGTTACCTCCGCCTTGGTTGCTACTTTCAAAATAGCAAACACCTCCGCCTGGAAAATAGTGGCATATCTCCCAAGCGAAGTGTTTTCTCCTGATTTAGTGTTGTCTAGGTATACACCGGCTCCGGATGACTGTGTATTAGCCATTCATGAGCCATCAGTGTACCATGCGTGGACGCCGCTCGGCGTACGTACCTGGCCTGACAGCCACTCTTCCCTTGATGGAAATTCCACTTGGAAATTTCTTCTCAGTCTTAATCTGCCATCTCGAATATTGCCTTTGGTCGCAATGATAGGTAGATCCCTACTCATTTTGGCGGCAATAGTCGTATGGCCTTTCCCTGTGTAGTCCGTTCGCCATAGGCCGTTGTCGATCATCCTTTTGTGAGCCGCCATTGCCTCTCTCTCAATCCAGATATCGGGAGATCCGGCAGCCCCAGGATGATGTTCAGTGCTGCTCCGGGAGTTGTTCTCAATGCTCCGGTAATACTTAAACAAGCCAGCCTTTGCAGTCTGGCCAGTTTCTGGGCATTAGTGGCTCTGGCCACCAGACCACGGATCCGTAGGAAATCCTCGGTTTTATCACAGCAGTGTACAGCCACTGGATGATGTAAGGTTTTAAACCCCACTTCCTACCTACCGTTCTCCTTAGTTGCCACATAATCGCGGTTGTCTTATTCACCACCTGTTCAACGTGTGCCGTCCACGTCAATTATTTACTGTCTAAAATAACTCCCAAATATTTGACTTGTTGACTTAGGCTCAGTCTCGTCTGGTAGAGTATGGAATGTATAAAACCTGTTAGATTTCGTTTCCTTGTAAAGAACATGAGTTCGGTCTTCCCTGGGTTTACTGAGAGACCATTCTCCTCACACCAACCTTGAACTATCCGACACGCCACCTGCATACGCTCGCAGACCGTTCTCACGAACTTGCCCGTGATCATTACTAGCCCGTCGTCAGCATATGCTTGTGCGTAGAATCCCTCAAGATTTAACCTTCTCAGGAGGCTGTCCATCACCAGGCACCACAAATGTGGCGAGCGGCAGCTGCCTTGTGGGCAAACCCCTCTTACCCCGGCTTCGACGCGAACTTCTCCCAGCGTGGCGCTGATCTTTCGGTCTTCCAGTGCCGTTTTTACCCACTTGACCAAATGAACTGGTGTTCTCTTGGCCTGGAGGGCTTGACAAATAGTTTTCGTTTTAGCCTTATCGAAAGCTCCTTCTACGTCATTGCCTTTTCAACCCTTCTAACTACAGAATGGAAAGCCGTTTCAGTCGACTTCCCCCTTCTGTAGGCGTGCGTGTAGAGGAGAATCAGTTAGGATCTCTTCCATGGTGAACTTGTCAATCATTTTTTCCATTGGCTTCATTAAAAATGAAATTAGACTTATAGGCCTAAAGGACTTGGGATGGGAATAGTCTTTCGTCCCTGCCTTGGGGATGGAGACGACATCCGCTCCTCTCCAAGCTTGTGGAGCGAACCCTAGTGCTATGCTGGCCTCGAATACTCTCTTTAAGTAAGGGAGTAACGTGTCAAGGCCCGCCTGCGGCATCATGGCTATAATTCCATCCGGCCCTCCTGCCTTATATGGACTGAACTCCCCGACTGCCCAAGTTATGGATTCCTCAGTCACCACACTGCGGGCAAGGTTCCAGTCCATCTCTGGCTCTGGTTCCTCGTCCCAGTTGGTAGTCTGTACCTCTCCGGGGAAGTGGGTTTTTAGAAGAAGCTTTATCGTTTCCTCTCTGTTCGCCGTCCATTGTTCGCCTGTTTTCAGAGAGCCAATCTCTTTTTGTCTTTCCGAGCCCAGCAGCTTAAGCAGACGCGCTGAGTCCGAGAGAGACTCCATCTCTCCACAGAATTTCCTCCAGCTGTCTCTTTTGCTACGTCGGATCTCGATTTTAAATTTCCTTCTGGCTTCCAGATACACATCCCAGAGTTCCTGCCGCCCTTCCCTCAAAGCGTGGCGGTGTGATCTTCTCACGTCTTTTTTAAGACGGTCCAGAGTATCACTCCACCAAGGCAGCCTCTTGGCGCTCGCTTTCTTAAGTGGGCACGCTTGTTCATAGGAGTCGATGATTATGCTGTTTAGCTTTACCACCTCAATTTCTAGTTCTTGTTTTGATGAAATAGCCTGCCCTAAAGTTCCCACGGACAATACCAGACTTTCCCTAAATTTGTTCCAGTCTGTTGCCCGCTAATGTCGGAATTCTTTTCAGTGGCTTCATCATCTTGTCCGATTTAATTTCGAATCGGATCATTCTATGATCGGACATAGTTATGTCCCTACTTACCCTCCAATTGACTACCTTTTCCGCAAATGCTCGAGTTACCACTGCAATATCGATAACCTCCTGACGAACCCGATTCACAAAGGTTGGTTCCGTATTTATGTTAGCTACTTCAAAGTTTTGCGCGTTTGCATCACACCCCACGATTAGCCACAATAGCAACCATATAAGTAATATATAATTGATTATCTTACCTTTTATAGCATCGTTTTACTCTATAAATTAGTGATATCAACGTTTGTATAACCTTTAAAAATCTTTTTGTGTTACTTGGGTGGAAACTAATCAATGAAACTCCGTACTCTCCTAAATATCAACCGCTATATAAGTATCTATTCCGTATACTGTGACTTTTTTTTTATAGGAGCCTAGGCTCAGAAGTAGAGTAAAAAGTCCTTTTCTTCACAACTACTTTAATTAAATTAACGCCCTCAACTATTTTCAATTCAAAATGCATTTGCTCACTAACTGTTATTTTCGATTCAGGATTTATGTGCTCACTAACACGAACTTTAAATTCCAATTAGGCCAATTTATCAGTTCGCTAAAATAACACCGGTGTTTTGAACGTATCAACGTCGACTTTAATCCGATCGAATTTTCCAGCTTGCAGCATTAAAACCCCGTTCTTTTAGCAGGTCTTTAAATTGCCTTTCAAGAGTGAAAAGTAAGGGTACGTGGCCGTTAAGCGGATTCATAATATGTGCGTTGTGTGAATAATTAATCTCTGGAAAACCATTAAAATCACTTGGGAACAAGAGATTTGAGGATGTGAGCGGATATGTCACGTGTATTTTAAAAGAGTACTTTGTACGCAACATCTTAAAATAAGATATTAAACCGGCCATCTGTCACGTGTCAGCATCTACCTATTAAAGCTTAATAGCTCACTAAATTTATAGGTTTAACGATGGCAGATAATAAAGGAGAGTGACAAATTTGTTTGAAGACATAAAAACCTAAAAAAATCGTCTCTTTAGCATCGTTTAGACTTTTCTTCAATATCATCAATGTGAATCAGGGTGTTGCAGCGCAAAAATATATTTACCCCACGCAAAATTGTGATAATTGCCCTCTCTACCGTCGATGCCGGAAACTATTCATCCGCTCCTCGTAAAGGCATTTAAGCTGCTTTCACATTTTGAAACGTTTTACTCGTTTTTGAAATTCTGTATAAATAGCCTGCGGAATTCGAGCTTTAAATTGCAAAAAAACGAACAATGCATAGTTTAATTACGGCGTCTGGAATCTTGTTGTGCATCTAGGAAATATGACATAAATATTTGAAAGGCTCGCTCAAATATTTTAAGCGGGATGACTTAATGCAAAAAGGAGCAATCCGTATTTTAATTACAGGGGAACGGTTAAATATTGAACGATAGGAGTCTTAGATGTTCCACATTTGCCTTAGACAGCAACAGTTATACGGATTGCAATTGATTGCAGTGTATTACTGCCGGTGCCTGATGAGATTTCAAATCAAACCAGATTTATTGAGTCGTTTACGTGATGCATAGGTTACGTGCGGTTAGAGTTGCCAATCGTACTATAATATATAGATAGATAGATAGAGTTTGGAGGAGGAGTCAATTGCATTGTAAGGTTATTTAGGGATATCTAGCACTGAAATTATAACTTACTTTTTGTACACTTGATGGTCATTCTGTGGGAATTTTCTCCCTGATTTATACTTGATAATCTATTGTTTTACTTAAGTAATTTACCTGACTATTTTCATTTTGAGGATTATACAATGACATTAATTGTTAGAAGTATGACATGTCACTTCGGATTCGGACCATAGACTCATAGACGATCGGTAGAAGCCGCGTCAGATCCGTCCGTCGATATCGACTCGAAAACCATTCTAATTCTCGTTGGTTTTACTGTAGGATTTAGCTATCATACGCTTGAATTTGCTAATTGTATTCGATTATATCAATGTTTAGCACTCTAGGCTTGTAGATTGACGGAGTACTCCGCTGATTATTTGGTATTACAGTTCGATAATATTTTAGCTCGGAGTAGATCCTGTTATACGCCAAGGAAATTGTTCTATGTTAATTTTGGCGGTATAATTGACAACAGCTTCCTGGACAAGCGCGTGGTCCTCACGCCATTGCAAAGTTAATGCCTTATTTGGCATAATGCTCTTGGTGGCGCGTATTGATGTGTGGGTTGTCGCTTGATTTAGCGAATCCGGTAGTATGACATCATAACTTTCTAGTACTTTGTCACAAATAGGGACGCTGTTAGCAACATAGGATCCTGGGCCTGCGCGATCTTGATTCTGCTAGCCTCGTCATTTTTGGAGCAAGCCAATTTAGTCTTTAGGTGATATTGAAGGAATCAGTAGGTTCCAGTGCCTAGCTCTCGAAAATGAGAAATTTCGTTGAGATGCTGATATTTAATGTGAAATATACAGTGCCCTAGTTAGGGGATTATTCAACGAAGCCCTTAAGCAGGATTGTAGTCGTCGATGGTTTCTCGTCTGATGGATGATTGTAGTTGAAGGAACATTTGTAGATTCGACCACCTGCACCCTCGTTTGGGGATTTGACTCTCGAAAGCTGCCTCACGCTTGAACCCCGTTTAACATATAGGCATATTGTTTGAGTAATTTTGATACAGATATTGTTTTGATCTGTTATTTGTTGAGGTTCTGTACCTATTTCCTTCATATTTTGGCTTGATCACCGTTCTAATTTGCCCTATTTGTTTCAGGGTTTTTTATTTGGACTTTTAATTTTGGATTTTTGGATTTTATCTTTGGATCTTTGGGTTTTCCTTTTACGTCCCGGTTTCCTTCCTGGGTTTCCAGACTGCATACAGAGACTCCTCCGACAACACGTGGTTTCGGAGTAACCATCAAGTTAACTGCGTGACTCGCTGCCTGATCCAAGCATCAACGCTCGGGCGAATTCATCTGCCATTTCGTTGCCTCCATGGCCTTCGTGTCCTGGCAGCCACGCCAAGGTCACTTCTCTATTAAGCCTTCCCATTTCGTTTAACAGATTTATACAATCCAATACATCTTCGAATGTCTAAAGTATATCAAGAAGAACCTTCAATTATGTACAAGGTTCGATCAAGTGCATCCATATCAAACGAGATCATCTAACAACCTTATTGTCGATTTCCACCGAATAAATAGGTCTAGATTTGCATTGAATTATCATGCTCCGATGCTGTACAACACTCTTCCCGCTTGCATTAAGTGGTTGTCGGAGGAGTTATTCACAAACAAAGTAGAGCATTTTTTGTAGCGCGAAGTATTTTTCCCTATGAATGAGTTTTATGCCTATAATTTCGGAGATCTTCAAATTTAGTATTCTGCTAGTTACTGTGCTTCTTGTTTGACTTCTTGTATAGTATTGTCCAGTTGTATACTTACCTTACTATTTTGCTATTTTTGCTGTGTTTTTGTTGTACAGTTTTACCTTAGACTTAGCATCTATTGACTTGTGTAAACTATTTTGTACAAGCACGAATAAATACTTTTACTTTTACTTTTATTGTAAACATTTCACTGAAAAACCCACAGAACGAATATGGCATCATATTTTTAGAAATGCCGAAAATAATTTACCAAATTTATTCCTGCTCTCTATTCCAAAAGTTAAAAAAAAAACAAAGAATATATTAAAAAAAGAGCACCACCGTAATAATATATTAAAGCAATCGAAATATTACAACTATAACTTAATATTGGTTATGCAGAAAACTAAAAAGGTTCAGTTCGCCCAAGGGAAGCCGACATCATCCGTTAAAAATAACCTTACAGCATTTAGAAAGAGGGGAAAAGCAGTCCAAGAATTTTGACAGAGTTTGGCACGGCGAAATAAACGTACCTACATAATCGTTGAATATGGTAACTGACAGCAATAGTACAAAAGAAAATATATAAATGTAATTAGGCTAATCGCAATACCCAGTGAATAAATAATAATGACTATTCCATTCAAATATAAAAACCCAAAAGCCTTAATTAATTTTTAGTTGAAATGACGTCACGCCGATCAATTAAGCTAATTAAATCGAGTCCGATAGGGATGAAAACAGAAATAATCATTAAATAATAAACTATGCCATCCGAATAAAATAAAATCTATCAGCCTTAATTAATCTCTAATTAAGATGACGTCACACCGATCAATTAAGCTAATTAAATCGAATCCGATATGAATGAAGACGGTTAATTAAATAATAAACTGGGCCATTCGAATAAAATAAAATTTATCAGCCTTAATTAGTCTCTAATTAAGATGACGTCAAGCCGATCAATTAAGCTAATTAAATCGAGTTCGATATGAATGAACACGGTAAATTTAATAATTATTAAATAATAAACTAGGCCATCCGAATAATAAAAATCATATCAACCTTAATTAATCTCTATTTGATGACGTCACGCCGATCAATTAAGCTATTAAATCGAGTCCGATATAAATAAGAACCGGCATAGTACACAAATGCTATTAAATAAAACACGGGAAACGTAAAACATCTGCAATTAATAAAGACAACTAAACGGATCCCTCAAGATCACGGGAGAAAGATATAAAATCGAATTTAATATCGGAATTAAATTTCGTACTACGAGTGGAAGCAGGAATAGTACCAGGGACATCCTAGAAATTCACTAACAACAGGTGATTGTTAGTGACCAAAACGGAATGTCACAACTCTGTTAAAAAATGAGCTTCTAATATATATTAATTTGAAAATAGATTGTAACAAGGCCTATGATACTTTTATTTTGAAGAAAAAACTGTTTAGAGATGTAAAATATACACTTTTAATAAAAATAGATGAAAAATATACCTTTTTCTCTTATTTTTTGTTTCGCAAAAATACTATACTCTATATATTTTTTGATAATCTGAAAAATACTATATTCAACTGAAAAAGTGTTGGCAACCCTACTTTCTGTTGATTCCAGTTCGTAAATGCAATATCTTTTGATTTTTTTTCCTGGATTTTGGGCATGCCGTAGTTTAGGTCTGGTTAGTATATTTGAAGACACTTAACCTCACCATACACGGTGTCCCATATAAGAATGCACAGTACAGGGATCTCACAAACCAGAAGAGGTACAAAGATGATTAAATTAGAGAAAAGGTGTGCCTTGCTGAACCCTACAACGTCATGCTTCGAAATGTAAAAAAATCCGATTACTTCCGAAGATATTTGAGAAAACCCGAATTTTCTCGATTTAGTTTTTATTTTTTTCTGACTTTATTTGAAAAGATATAACAATACAAATTTCACTTTCCCTTGCCACTTTTCCTGCTCTTCAAGTTGGTGTTATTACATTTTCAATCTGACGTTTCGTTTCTTAGCAACCATCATCAACTTTGTTTTTTTAAATAGTCGAAAAAATTTATTTTATTCCTAAAAAACTCTAATTTCAATCCTAAATTCAACAACATATCCCTATTTACATTTATCCGACGTTTCGGATAAAAAAACCATCATCAATGGTATTTGATGATGATAACGAAGAAACGAAACGTCGGATCAAAAATCTAATTACGTCATCATGTAGAGGAGGCAAAATGGCATAAGAATGTGAATTTTATTTTGATCAATTTTCTTTATTAAAGCTTTAAAAAAATGAATAATTGCAATCTACGAATTCTTAAAATTTAAAATATAATTAATTTTTTTCATATTTTAATGAAGAGGATAGATCACAATAAAATTCACGTTCCTATGCCAATTTTGTCCTCTACCTAATGATGTAATTAGATTTTTGATCCCACGTTTCGTTCCTTCGTAATCATCATTAAATAACATTGATGATGTTTTTTTCAGCCGAAACGTCGGATAAATGTAAGGAGCGATATGTCGTTGGATTTAGGATTAAAATTAGTGTTTTTTAGGAATAAAACAAATTTTTTCGACTATTTGAAAAAACAAAGTTGATGATGGTTGCAAAGAAACGAAACGTCAGATTGAAAATCTAATAACATCAACTTGAAGAGCAGGAAAAGTAGCAATGGGAATGTGAAATTTGCATTGTTTTATCTTTTGAAATAAAGTCAGAAATAAATAAAAACGAAATCGGGAAAATTCGGGTTTTCCCAAATATCTTCGGAAGTAATCGGATATTTTTAGATTCCAAAGCATGACGTTGTAGGATTCAGCAAGGCACGTCTTTTCTTTAATTTAATCATCTTTGTATCTCTTCTGGTTTCCGAGATCCCTGTAGTGTGCATTCTTATATGGGACACCGTGTATATAAACCAATAAATGCGTAGAATGTACTTTAGGATTTTTCCTATCGTATATAAACGGGCAGGGTTGCCAGTATTTAACTAAAAAATGTTATGGTAAAATCGTATTCACGGATTTGTGACTATTTTCATTTCATTGCAGGTAAATAGAGTGCAAGCATCCTGATCAAAGAGTATGGAGTCACTCAAGTGAGGCACAGACTTATGCACGGGTAGTATAGGATACACAATGCAGTTGGATTTTTGGGATAAAGGTAATTTTTTTTACATTTTTATTCTATCTTGTTTCTTTGTAGCATTAGCCTAATGATATTCATAACGTGCGAACCTGGCCTTAATTTTTTGCTAGACTTGTACAAAGAAACAGTATAACGATTAGCGATCATCAATCATTTTAAAATTCAATAAAGAAGCATTTTAAACTTTAAAACTTCATTAATATCAAACATCGTAAAGTTACTTCTGATTTTGTTTCAAGCGTAAAATAGGGATAGTTTGTGTATTCGTCATGAAGGTTTTGCATCATCTGTCAACTCTCATTTGTCAATTGTCAAAAATCCATCCACTTAAACTACATAGCTAGGACTAAGTTAACTTTAGATCCACGTGGCTTACATTGTTTTATAGATTAAATGTCACCTGTCAAAAATGTATCATATTTTGGGTTAGATTAAACTTACATCAACGAGGCTTAATTTATTTTATAATTTAAGTAGACCTTCATCGGTCAGTTGTCAACTGTCAAAAACTCTAGTGAGTTAGGTTCAATTGTTTTATATTTTTAGAATTTTTGATTCTGCTGTATCTGACTTTAGAGCTTGATAGTTCTTTTGCAATTTTCTCGTTCATGTTTATAGATATAGTTTAGATTATGAACTAATATTAACTTAATTGAAATGATGGTTATATATATTTTCTAAAATTTAATTTCAAATCGCTTTCGATATCGACCAGATTTCATGTTGCAATCTTTATCAATAACTACAAAATCATAATCTGACCGCCAACAAATACCACATAAGTCTTTAAATTGTTGATAATATTATTACCAAATTGGTATTAGCTCTAATTAATTGTTTAGGAACAGCTGAGTATGTTTGGCTTAAATAAAATCATAATATTCTGATCACAACAATGTCATCAAATATGATTATAGAATCAGGTTTAATTTCATTCGGTGGTAGTATATCTTCTTCACGAGATGATTCAAAATATCCAAAATTTCTTAAAAACTCGTATTTTGACTGATATAATGATTTTGAGTAAATATAGCAATAATTAATAGAGTTAATAGAGCAATAATTACACTAGTTTTTCCAAATCCAGATAGTCCTACAAGTCTTTTACATGAATCTCCAAACAAGAAACCATGCTTTCTAAAATTTGTTATATCTAGATCATTATTTTTTATCGGTAAAAAACTGTTGCTTTTCAATCTGCATTAGATCAGTGTTGAGCAAGCTCTAACTGTTTAAATGAAGAAAGGATCTGTCAG
Organism: Pissodes strobi; assembly: GCA_016904865.1. Taxonomy (NCBI): domain Eukaryota; kingdom Metazoa; phylum Arthropoda; class Insecta; order Coleoptera; family Curculionidae; genus Pissodes; species Pissodes strobi. The sequence goes on from JAEQML010072454.1 coordinate 14,247, forward strand.
AAATTTCGTCTATCGGCGTAATTTGATGGTGCATAATCATATCTTGTTGCAAGTTTTAGCTCGATGGTCTTGGCTTTGGTTGTAATTGATGCGTTTGTGTCTAAAGGTTCTCCTCAACTAAAAACCATCAAACCAAATAAACACGAATTTAAACATCTAAAGTGACAACCTTTTCCATTTAACCCTCCGATCTACAAAATGTTTTATTCATCACTTAATTAATTTGTCTTAATAGGATACCGTCCCCATAGGAAAATAGTATTCTCTGGAATATTAAAGACGTCAACACAAAGAAATATTGTCGTCCGCATCGAAAATGAGAGTGTAATTTCCTGGGCACGACACCCGTACTTCATAAGCTGGATGCCAATTTGCATAGACCGTGTCAAAGGTGATTAGTTTCCACAGTGAATACTCGTTAAATGCGACGCGGCCCTTTGATATGGCCAAAGAGGCTCCACGAAGAGAGCCGCACTAAAGAAAGTAATTGCGTTTGAATCGCAATAGTTACACAAGCAGCGTCATCATCTATTGTCCTTAGTTGCTCGTTGCATATTTGTAATAATTTCGTGGAAACGATCAGGAATAGTTGTGAGTGAGACAATTAGGCAAGATATCACGCAAAACTCAGCCCTAATTCCGTCTCAGTAGTTATTTAATGTCGGTTCTGCAATTGCCTTGAATACGATCGCAGCCACCCTATACTTGACGTATTTGCAATCGGCCTCCATTGCTTGACCTTGAACCGATTCAAGGTCAAGCGATGGAGAGTGATGCAGAACCGTCATAAACTATCTACTCTCCTCATTTATTCTTGAAATGATTAGCATTTTAATGTCAAATGAATTTCTGTTGAATATACGCTTTTTCCATACCCGATAGCAATTGCATCCGTTTTCGGCCCTTGCTGGGAAACGTCAAAGAACTTGCACCGAATAAATGAATATTTACCATGTTTACATGTCGCATAATCGATTTCACCTTTGACTGGCACCAACGCCTAAGCTCGGATAAGCTCCGCTTTATCCGAAGTACGAAATGACACTTAAATTTGTTGACGGAAGTTTATTAATTTTGAAAACATTTCGTAAAGGGGATTCCACACAAACGCTACACTTTGATGAATGCAGCGGTAGTAATTATTAAATACTACTGTTTTTAACTTTTTGGCAACACCGCATTTTCGTTTGACAGAAGCATTTAACCTTTAACGTTTGTCAATGTCATTAATCAGATGAAATGTCAGACGAACATGGCCTAC
>JAEQML010072455.1:0-15507 GCA_016904865.1 Pissodes strobi
TGCTGTGTTTGCAAAAAAAAAAAGAATTTAGTAGCAAATATAGTGTCCATTAAATTTTTAGATTGTGTTTTTTGATAGGTTAAGTTGGTTGTTTATAGTGCCATAATTATTCTCATTTTTTTTAATAGTTCGAAATTAGGAACCGGTTAATTTTATGAGCGAATCTAGCCACTCGGTACAACACCTGCCGAGCTTTTTCCGTTTAGCTGGCTAGAACGGGTGGCGCTCAAACGACCCCACGACAGGGGCCGGGCTTTGTAACGCAACTCTCCGGGGCTAGGTTCATTTTTTTTAATTAATTGGGGAAAAAAAAAATCTGGGCTTATTCAGAAAAAAAAACGTGTTGCAAATTTGGCGCCCAACTCAAAGGGCAATTTTTTTTTTGAGGAGACCTATTCTTTACAAAATTGCAAATTTGGCAATCTTTTTTTGAGAGACCTTTTCTTGATAAATTGCAAATTTGTTCTAATTTATGTCCTGTATGCCTTATTAGATTTATTTTCCAGGTGATTTTCATTGATTGGTAGCATTGTATATTATTGTTGCATATTATTTTGATAACTAGTGATTTAATATTTATCCAGCATTGTTATTTCATTGTTATTATTTGATATTATTTGATTGCTTACTAGGTGATTTATTTTATTATTTTTTTTGTTGATATTTCTATATTGCGCATTGATTTACATATTGAGCTCTCCGAAGGGGACAGCTACCTTTATTTTTTTATGCTGATTTATATTTACCTGCTAATTTTCTTTATTCGTTTATAATTTTGTTATCTTTTGTTATCTTATTGTGTCAGTAAAGATGGATTACAATAGTTAATTATCTTAGGAAAGAGATGCTTGTCTATGAACTTAGTATTCGTGGTTTACCAGCTGATGATTCAAAAACTGTTGAACAATTAAGAGCAGCTTTACGTCCAGTTTTACAATTAGAAAAGAAAGGCAAACCTCTAAATTATCCACCATATAAGCTTAAATTTGACAGTGAAATCGAATATATTTTAACCACATTAAAAGATCTCCAAACTTCAGTAGAAAGTTTAGCAGGAGACACTAAGTCTAAAGCTAATTTTGAACGTATTCAATCACGTCTCGTTCACTTGTTGAATCGAATTAATCGAATACCTACCGCTAATCTTAAAGAAGAACAGTTAAAAATTAGATCTGATTCTTTGCTAGAAATATTATCTGCTTTAGATAGTTTAGATTCACTGTTGAAATCGGATAAAGATTTGAGTGCTTTGTTAAGTAAAACGCAGTTAGACGATTCCGATTCTGACTCTTCTGTTTCTAGTTTAAATTCTAATAAACCACCAACTAATTCCACGCCAACTAAAATTCGTTCATGTCACTCTAGTAATTTTAAAACTCGTGTTGAAAAATGGAATCTTAAATTCTCAGGTGACTGTAAACAACTTTCAGTTCACAACTTTTTAGAAAGAGTTTCTAGTGTTACGTATTGCTAGGGGTATATCTGAACAGGAATTATTTGAGTCAGCGATAGATTTGTTTTCTGGCAGAGCCTTGAATTGGTTCCGTGCTAATCGAGCTAGGTTTGTTAACTGGAAAAGTTTATCTGATCTCTTGTGTAGACATTTTGAACCACCTGATTATAAAGCTAGGTTATTTAAAGAAATTTTGGAAAGAACTCAAGACCAGTCGGAGAGTATTGTTGATTATTTGTCTAGTATGAGTGCTTTGTTTAGGCGTTATGGAGGTATGTCTGACGATGTTCAGCTGGATATCATTTCTAGGAATTTGTCTCCATTTTAGACAACTCAGCTTCCTGTTGTTAATACATTGGAGGAGCTAGAGACTGAGTGCCTTAAGCTTGAAGCTAAAAAGTACCGAGCTGATCATTATATTCCACCATCTAGGAGGCGACAAAATTTTGTCGAACCTGATTTCGCTTTCTTGGCTTCTGATGCATCTACTTCTAGCTTATATAGTGATCATCCACCGCCCATTGATGTAGTTGCGTTACCAGCAGCACAAGCACCAGCTGAAAGACCATCTTTTCCTAGACGTCCAGTTACTTGTTGGAACTGCAACCAGACAGGCCATTTAAATCGGCAATGCCCTAGCAGTAAGAAGATCCATTGCTATCGTTGTGGTACTCCAGATGTTACTACTAGAAATTGTCCAAAGTGTTCCGGTTCGGGAAACGGTATTCGGGAGAGTCGTTAGGTCGGCAGACCTCTCCTGTTATTTCCACTCCACCGACCAATGACATTAATTTTCCTAATAAGAATTTTTTGGACTTTATTATTGCACATGCGCACGGCGACGAGCGCCCATATTTGGAAATATCTGTTTTGGGTCACCCTATTTTAGGCTTACTAGATTCCGGAGCTACTCGGACTATTGTTGGTCAACCTGGTTTAGAAATTTTGCAGGGATTAGGTTTAAAATTTATTAAAAATCAGACCACATGTACTGTTGCTAATGGCCAGACCTGTTCAAGTATAGGTTATTTTCAGACACCTGTAACCTTGTTAGATAGGACACGTATAATAGACATTTTAGTACTTCCAGAGTTAGCTCATAGATTTATTTTAGGTATCGATTTTTGGAAAACCATGGACATTGTACCTGATCTGAGACAGAATGTTTGGCATTTTTCGGATAAATTTCCTGAAATTTGTAGTATTGTGGATGGTGACTCCTTGTCTGTTTCCGAAAGATCTGCTCTTGATTCGCTGGTAAAGGGAAAATTTTCTTTAATGGGTACTGGTCTTGGTTACTGTAAAGTAGCTAAGCATGTAATCGAATTAGAACCTGGCTCAAGACCTATTAAACAGCGTTATTACCCTGTCGTTCCGTTCAAGCAGGCGATTATTGATAAGGAAATAGATGAAATGTTAAGGCTAGGTGTAATAGAACCATCAAAAAGTCCCTGGTCTAGTCCTGTATGTTTGGTACGCAAGAAGGACAACGATTATCGCTTTTGTATCGATTTTAGAAAGGTCAATTCTATTACTAAAAAGGACAGCTTTCCCATTCCCTATATTTCAGCCATTTTAGACCGTCTCCGCGACGCACGTTATATCAGCTCTATTGATATCAAATCAGCATTCTGGCAGGTACCTCTTGATGAGTCTTCTCGTGAGATTACAGCATTCACTGTTCCAGGTCGAAACCTCTTCCATTTTCTGCGCATGCCTTTCGGTTTAACCAATGCGCCTGCTACCTGGCAATGCGCCTGCTACACAAACACTGATCCTCTTGAAAATATTCCAAACTATCAAAACAATCTGTTTTCTTTTGATCAAGTTACTTTTATCGAAATTAGGGACACTATAAATCAACTAAAAAATAAAAAAAGTAAGGACCCCTATGGGTTTACAGTAGAAGTGATAAAATCCATAAAGAATATAATAATATCGCCCTTAACCAAACTCATAAATCTCTGCATTGCCGAGAACGTTTTCCCGCTTGTTTTGAAGACTGCTGTGGTCGTTCCAGTTTTCAAGAAGGGTGACACTGGTGACATATCAAATTACAGGCCCATCTCCTTGCTGCCTGTCTTCTCAAAAATATTCGAGAAATGCCTTGCTTCCAGGATTGCCAGTTTCTTTGAGTCAAATCGGCTCTTCTATGCTCAGCAGTTTGGTTTTCGTAGGGACCACAGCACATCACTGGGCATACTGGACCTGGTCTCGGGAATACATGAAGCATTTGAGGGCTCCGGTTTCCTGTCGGCCCGTTTCTGCGACCTAAGTAGGGCATTCGACTGTGTCGACCACGGGATTCTTCTGGGCAAGCTGAGAAAGTATAACTTTAATGACTCTAGCATTGGTATGATAACCAGCTATCTGTCGCAGAGATACCAAGTGGTACGCATGGCTGGGGTGTCGTCAGATAAGGGAGAGATCGATGTCGGGGTGCCACAGGGTTCTGTTCTGGGGCCCTTACTGTTCCTAATCTACATCAATGATCTACCCCAGGCTGACCCACAGGCTCACTTTACTCTTTTCGCTGACGACACCACAATCTGCTGCCATGAAAAGGAGTTGTCGGAAGCTCTGGAGGGCTCGGGTCAGGCACTGTCGAGGTCCGAAAAATGGTTCGCATCAAATCAACTCTTTCTCAACACATCAAAAACACAGTCCCTGGTTTTCGCATCCCGGGAGCTCCCTTACCAGGAGCGGGCCCCGACTAGTGTTAAATTTCTAGGAGTACATCTTGACACAAAACTGCACTGGGACGTACACACAGAAGCGTGTATGAGAAAGCTAGGATCAAACATCTTCCTGCTTCGGGGCTTGTCAAACTGTGTTTCCTCTGAGATATTGAGGCAGGCTTATTTTTCGTTGTGCCATGCACACATCTCATATGCTGTTATAGCTTGGGGGCATAGCGCTGGTGCCAAAGATGTCTTTCGCCTGCAGCGAAGAGCTGTTAGGATAGTTGCAGGTCTATCATATAGGGAAGATTGCAGAAATGCATTCATCAGTCTTAATATAATGACACTCCCCTCCCTGTTTATATACGAGAATCTTGTGTATGTGAGGCGCAACATGGGCTTGTTTAGGGCTCATGAGGAGCAGCATCCCTACAATACCAGACACAGACGTGATCTTATACCAGGCTATCATCGGCTGGAGAGGTGCAGGGACGGACCAGGGTATCTTGCAATAAATTTTTTTAATAAATTACCAGCTCACATGAGGGTACTGCCACTCAATGAATTCAGATCAAATGTTAAGAGAGTTCTGACAGCCTGTGCCTTTTATAGTACTAATGAGTTTTTATCATCTAGTGTTACCTTTTGATTTTAGTATAGGTTTTAATATTGTCTGACTGTAGTTTTACTGCATAGTGTTTTATCGAGCTAGCTGTAGTGTTATTTTGTTATTTTTTATTGAAAGTCTTATTGCTTAGTGTTTTGGTATTGTTTAGTGTACAGTATTCTGTTATTGCAGTATTATATTTTAGTGTTATGATTTTATTAGAATGTGAGACTTGGAACTTTTTTCTGACATGTGTAAATACCATTGTGTATGTTGGCACGTAATATATTGATTGATTGATTGATTGATTGATTGACGTATCATCGATCGTGTCTTAGGTGTTGACTTAGAAAACAACGTCATGGTCTATTTAGACGACATCATTATTATTTCCAAGACTTTTTCAGACCATTTGAGGATATTAGGTCTTGTGTTTGATCGTTTAGAAGAAGCCGGACTAAAGGTTTCTCAAGAGAAATGTCACTTTTGCAAACCCCAACTAAAATATCTTGGTTATGTTGTGGATTCTAAAGGATTGAGGCCCGATCCAGAAAAAGTGCAGGCTATTATTAATATATCACCACCAAAGAATGTGACTGAGATCCGACGTTTTATTGGAACCGCTTCCTGGTACTAACTTTTCCTCTGTTATTGCCCCTATTACTCGGCTTACCAAAAAGAACATAAAATGGGAATGGACTCCAGATTGTCAGGAATCCTTTAGGTCAATTAAAGAAGCTCTTGTTACCGCTCCAGTCTTGTCCTGTCCTGATTTTAACCGCATGTTTATCCTTCAAACTGACGCTTCTTCTTATGGCTTAGGCGCTGTTCTAACCCAGCAATTCGATGATGGGGAAAAGGTAATTGCTTTTCTCTCACGTTCCCGTACTAGGCAGGAAATGAAGTTGACAGTCACGGAAAAGGAGTGTCTTGCAGTGATTTGGAGTGTGGAAAAACTTAGGCATTATTTAGAGGGAGTTCATTTCAAGGTAATCACAGACCATCATTCACTATTGTGGTTACATAATTTAAAGGATCCGCAGGGTCGACTTGGTCGTTGGGCACTTCGTTTACAACCTTACGATTTTCAACTAATTCATCGAAAAGGCAAAGAACATATAGTGCCAGATTTTCTATCTAGGTCCGTACCAGTTTTGACAGAAGATATTGCAGCCGTGGAGTGTGGAGGATTCGTTACCTTCTTACTCCAACACTTCTGATAAGTGGTATGTCGATATGTTGAAAAAGCTGGAAGAACAGCCCGATAAATTTCCTTGTTGGAGAGTTGAAAATGGTAATCTTTTTAAATTTGTTAAGACCACCTGTCCCAACTTCCCTGATCAGTCCAGTTCTTGGAAAATAGTTTTGCCAAAAGATCATCGAAAAGAAGTCCTGGTTCGCTGTCATGATCTTCCAACTTCAGGTCATGTTGGAATTTTTAAAACATTTTGGAAAATAGCTGAACGTTACTATTGTCCTAAGATGAGAGCAGATGTTGCTAGGTATGTCCGATCTTGTCATATTTGTGCTCAAAATAAGGTGGAGCAAAAAGCACCAGCCGGTTTAATGGGTAATCGACCCGATATTCGGGAACCTTGGCAGTCCTTCAGTCTAGATTTTGTAGGACCATTACCTCGTTCAAAACAGGGCAATACTCACATCTTGGTAGTTACCGACTACTTTAGTAAATATGTCGTTCTCTTTCCTTGCCGTTCTGCTACAGCGAAAACGTTAGTCAAACATATAGAACAGGGCATTTTCTTGGTTTATGGGGCTCCACAGTATCTAACTTGTGATAATGGTACTCAGATGAAATCCAAAGAATTCCAATCTCTTTGTGACAAGTATAAGGTCAAAATTTTCTATACTGCATCTTATTATCCTCGTGCTGATCATACCGAACGTGTCAATAGAGTCGTCAAAAGCATGTTGCGATCTTATGTCAACCAAAACGATCATCGAACTTGGGAAGATAATCTTCCATCTATTGGTTGTGCTATTCGGACATCACATCACGAAACTACTGGTTATACCCCCTATCTAGTGAACTTTGGGCGGGAACATAAACTTTTTGGGCAAGATTATACCGAAGGCATTTCATCGGCCGAGACGGACAGTCAAAATTACATTCGAAAACGAATCGAAACTTTTAAACAGCTCTTTGAGAAAATTCATAAGAAAATTGGGTCGGCACAGTCAAGATATCGACACCAATACAATCTTCGAAGACGTCCGGTCAATTTTGTTTCTGGTCAAGAGGTATGGCGTAAAAATAAAGTGCTCTCTAACGCCGCCAATTATTTTAGCTCAAAATTGGCTCCTGAGTTCCTAGGTCCATTTAAGATCAAAAAGAAAACCGGTACGTGTACGTACGAACTCCAGGATGAACACGGTAATAGCAAGGGTATATGTATAAGAATTAATTGAATAGGTTGCAAAAACTTCAAAATAGGTGTATGAGGATAATATTAGCTTCAAAAAGGGATACACCCATAAAAAATATGCCAAGGGAGCTACAATATCAGATATTAATACTTGTCTATAAAATTAAGAATGATTTAACACACAACTGGTTAGATTTTTATTGAATTTAGTCAAGCTTATGGAGCAAGATTAATTTAAATATTTTTTGCTTGTATGGAGAAATTGTAAAATGTATATTGGCCAAGTGCTAAATAAAGAATTATTAAAATTAGGATAAACTCCAAACTTATATGAATTATTTAAAATATATGTTAGTATATCTGTAATTTTAAACATAGACTGTTTTACAATATTTGTTGGAAATTCATCTTCACCACTACTATATTTATTTTTAAATTCACGAGATATTTCCATTTTTAAAATATCTATTCTACCAATAATAATTCTAGTGATGGGCATAACCGAATTATTTTGATAACCGAATAATTTGTATTCAAATAATATTAATAACCGAATGATTATTTGAATAATCATTCGAATAAATTCAGGTTAGCCATCGCAGCCGGTTAGGAAGGAGGTTCAGCGTCATCGGCATCTCATTCGTAACTCGTAGCTGCTGTAATTGTCTTATTAAGCATGGCTTAATAAATAAGTAAATAATAATAGAATACGAGTAAATATTTGTTTACGCAATATTAGTGAACAAAATATAATAAACAGCATTTTACGTTTTGCAATCAAAAATACTTAAACTCCAAAATATGATTCTTGGATGTGTTGATTACATGTAATGAAAATAATTATTAAAAATCTACTTTGCAAAAAAGTATTTCTCTCGGGCGATGTATCTATAGTACTATAATAATATTAATAATTAATAGTACATATTATATTGTTATAGTTATATTACGACTTATGTATGCTCCTATATTCTAAATTCGAATATATAACCTAAAAACTAAACAAACATTAGGTGATAATTGGTGTTATGTATTGGAAAGCAGGCCGTATTCATTACGAAGAAGTGTATGAAAGAAATAAGAAATATGTGGGGCTGTTGTTAATCGCAACAAAAAATATCGGCCGGCCGAATCAAAAGCGACCGCCTTTTATCTTGATTCTTTGAGGATGTCAACAAATTGCTGTACTTGCACTTTTTAGGCGTTCAGGGGCCGAAAATTGGCTTTTTTTATGTTAGGTATGCAATAAAAGTAAATTATGTAATCTTAACTTAATATTCGCTAGTTTTCAACCCCCCAAGTTCGGCTTCCACATCCTACATTTGAAATTTTAAAACTCATCTTTTATTCGGGTTAAAACATCGAAAGTTGCTTCATAACTCATAACTATATTAAAACAAAACCGCTCCTTGCTTGCTCGTTGATCATTCGACGGACCGACGCACAGTGCGGCCGCCCGAGGACAAAATTCGGATATCGATACACATCAAATGTACTGCCAATCAAAGTAGTAAAAACTTTTAATATATTTCACCGGATACCACGCCCCCGCGGAGTGCATGGGCAAGTCATAACTTATAGCAGCTAAATGAAGGACTGTAGCAATTCAATTAAGTAGTCAATAAAATTAGTTTCTTAGATTGTAGGTTTCAGTGGTTGTGAATTTTTGACTATGACCGCATATACTACAGGTATGTATCTCGGTATTGACATATATGTATAGTAATATCATTTGATATGGGTAAAAGACGTGCATTCGTAACTAGTATGCCATATATGTAAACTGATAAATTCACTGATTGGAGGAAACTTTTAAAAAGTTCTATGCAAAATATCCTGTGCTGTGGACTGTTACAAATTACTTATTGTTGGTAGTTTATAACCTTGTCAAATTTTTGTGCTATTTCCTGCTAATATAGGAGTTATGATTTTTTTAGTTCATCGACGTATTACCAATGCTGATTTAATTGAAGATTGGATAGGCAGTAAAAAATCTGAAAACTCGTCATATTTTTCTAAAAATTTCCATATGGGGATAAAATTGAATTCTGAACAACTTTTCTCTGTTACATTTTTTGATATCTGGTCACCTAACCTCACTTTCGCATATTTAAGGTGGAATTTTTTAATTTACCGCCATGACAGTTGTCACGTGACATATGTCATAGTGCATTTTTATTCATTTATTATGCTGACTTGATTTGCCATATTTTTTTTCCTAAATCTCAATAGTAAAATAAATTCCTATTTGTTGTAAACTTTTTGGATGATACTATATATCATATTGTTCCTGTTATTAAGTTTATATCTATTAATTATTCGTTTAAATTATTGCTTTAAAGTCTGACCTGTGTTGCCTAAATTGAAAAAAGTTTATGTTCTCTGTTATTCTTAATATTGTTCTATATATTGTTTGTTATATATTGATTAATATGTGTTATTCAAACCAATTATAAAAATTCAAACCATTTATTAATAAATAAAAATATTGTTATAGTTTGTCCTCTTTATTAGCTTTAAGCCCTTTGGTAAAATTTTACCTTAGGCTAAGAAATGGGTCTTTAAGGTGACAAGGAATATAAATGGTTTCTTTTTTCAAATTCAAATTCAAATTCAAATTATTTATTGGTGCGACATACAAAAATATTTACACAAGTCAAAAATCCAATAGTCCTAAAAATATTTAAGATATTTAAAATAAAAGATTTAAAATAAAAGACATTTAGAAACAAGTAAGCACAATCAAAACATTAAAATATGTATATGTAAGACAACATTATTAAAATTCCTAAGATTTACAGATACGTTTAAAGTATATGACACAATTTTACATAAGACAAACATGTACAGATCCGAAAGTCAGTCATCGGGCCACTTCCCAGAAATAAAGTCACCGACCGAGTAAAATGCACTGCTGAGGAGAAAAAGTTTAACTTTAGCTCTGAAGGAAGCCATGGGAAGTTCCTTTATAGAGTTTGGAGTTTTATTAAAAAAGTGAATACCCAAGTGTCCTGGGCCATCCTGACAGCGTTTTAACCTCCAGTTATTTAGTATAAGGTTCTGCTTGTTACGTGTGTCATGGCTGTGAACAGAGTCGTGCCGCGTATACTGGTTAATGTTTGCCCTAATGTGGCATAGAGTTTCAAGAATGAAAACCGATGGCAAGGTTAGTATTCTAAGCCGTCTGAATGCCTCCTTGCAGTCATCCCTATAGCCCAGGCCATCCATGATTCGCACTGCCCTTCTTTGGAGACCGAAGACCCTCTCTGCCCCCGCAGCATGTCCCCAAGCAGTTATAGCATAGGACAGGTGCGAGTGGAAGAGAGAGAAATAGGCCTGCCGGAGGACACCGGTAGAAACACACTCATTCAGGTTGCGTAACACGTAGATGTTTCTACTTAATTTTTTTGCAAGCTGTTCTGTATGAGAATCCCAGAGTAGCCTACAGTCCAGATTAACGCCAAGAAATTTTGCAGACGTTACCAGATCACTCGGTATTTCGCGAGTTGAGAATACCATGGACTGAGTTTTATCTACATTGAGAAAAAGTAGATTAGAGCTAAACCAAGCCTCGGCCCTTTCCTGTGCCTCCCGTGACCTTGCCCTGGCCTCCACCAAGCTCCCGTGATTATTGACAATGGTGGTGTCATCCGCAAATAGAACGTAGCTCGATGTAGGGTCAAACGCAGGTAGATCATTAATATAAAGTAAAAATAGGAGCGGTCCAAGGACCGATCCTTGTGGTACACCCACAGTCACGGTACCCTCCACTGACTCAACCCCATGAACTTTAACCCTCTGAGTTCTGCCACCAAGATAACTTGCTACTAGAGACAGGGCCGATGCATGAAATCCATATCTCGCCAGTTTACCCAAAAGCAGATCATGGGAGACACAGTCAAATGCCTTACTTAGGTCGCAGAACAGTGCTGTTGAATATGTGGAATTATCAAAGGCATCACGGATATTTGAAACAAGGTCCAAAATAGCCAAAGAAGTGTTAAGGCCCTTCCTAAAGCCCCACTGACTATTAGTAATAAGGTTATAGGCTTCGCAAAAGTGTACTATTCTAGCCGCCATACATTTCTCAAATATCTTGGAGAAGATTGGCAAGAGTGATATTGGTCTGTAATTTGATACATCCCCCGGTTCCCCTTTTTTAAAAATTGGCGTAACCACTGCCTTTTTTAGAGCGTCTGGAAAGATTGAATCCCCCCTGCACAAGTTAATTAATTTCGTTAGTGGACTCAATATTAAGTTTTTGATAGATTTTATTAAAGAAACATCAAGACCATAGGGATCTCTGCTTTTTTTATTTTTTAAGGAGTTTACAACATCACGTACCTCATTCAAAGTGAATGAATGGATCTCGTTGCTTAAATCCTCATATTCGCTCACTTATAAGACACTAATGACGTTACATTCAGTGGAAATTCATTTGTTTCTCTCTATTACCAAGCACCAGCAGAAATAACTTCATAAAAAAAAGTCATTAATGTCAAAAGGTAGAAAAACCCAATGATTGTTCATTATCAGTGCGATACTTTCCATTTTCTATAATTTCAATAATAGGGTCCCTAACCTATCTGCTCAAAACCGTTCCAGGTCTAATTATATCTTTTTTCAGAATAACTAAAACTGTTATAGATGAAAATGTTAAGCTCCTCAATTAAAGGCAAAATTTTACTTTGACTCAAAATTACAAACTTTTTCAATTCCGGGATAAAGAAAATATCCAGATTTTTATTACTATCCAGAGATTACAGTCCTTATAAAATGTGGTAGGGTCTATCCCGAACATATCAAATATTGCCAAAAACAAGTTCCCAGCTTTTATTCGACATGTTTTTCAAATAATCTGGAAAAAATCTTCCAAAATTGCTACACTTCAATTTTGACCTCAAATTCTTGATCCCCGACCTCAAAAACCACCACATTTTAGCCAAATGACGTCAATGACGAGACTGCTATGATTTTTGTCCCAATATCCCATATAAACGAAACACTGTGCGACACCGACGCGAAGCGACAGCGAGGTTTGTTCCTTCGTGTTCGTATTTGAATTCGTACGTATCAGGTTCAGGTTATTTTTCATTCGAATAAGCCCACCACTAAATAATTCAGTGTTGTTTTCATTGGTCGAATATAAAGACATAGCATAAGAAAATAAAAGATGCTGAACTTCTTATGGCTATGCTTATGTTGTGTATTCTGTTATGTTTATCTATAATTTGCCCATCTTCAATTTACATTTTTAACTTTTTATGCCTGTTATCCCAATTATAAATCCAGCTTTCTTATATCATATCATTCTCTAACACAAGTTCCAAAATATTACAGATACTAACACACACATACACACAAGATGTTTTAACCCTAGACTGGTCACACTACCTACTCTCTCTTAGTCCGGAATACCTGCGATAAAGTTGTAATTTTCAAATGAGTCACTCCCCAAATGTTCACTAGAAGTGTGTTGAAATTTTTTTTCATTAGGCATTGGTAATAATGTGGCTACTTTTGAGAACTGTCTATGTTTAATTTTGCTTAACGTCTCCCACACCAACCAGCAGTCCAACAATCTGTGACAATTATGTATGATTTTGTACATTCAAAATTATTTTTTAAATAAATATCCTTTTAAAGAACTTATGATAGGCATTATTAAAAATATCATGTTTAAGTTTAAGATTAATTAATTGGAATGTCAATACAGGAACCTGGTCTCAGAGATTAGAGCAACCTGTTACACTTGTGCGATTTTGTGATCCAAAAATGTACGTTTTTTTAATGAATCTTTTCAACAACTCAAATAGGTTTCGTTTAATGAATCCTGAACCGAACCTTACAGTCACCTGCCTTCAGACCATAGAAGTATTGAGCGTAACAGACAATTTATCTCTTTAGTAAAGTCACACTATAGTGTGAGTGAGTATTATGATGATGTTTTTAAATATGTTTAAACATTTTTAATATTATTGTGCATTTTAATTTTTGTGTTCATTCTCTTCATGATGATTAATTGGTTGATTAATATCATTATCTTTATAAACATTTTATTAGATACTGTAGAATTTATTTTGGTATGTCTGTCACTTTGTAATGAAAATGTATTCTTTATGCAATAAAGCATTTTTTGATTAAACATCTTAGAGACCAGGATGACCAATGTTACATGAACACGATATAACAATCAACCTAGGGTCAATGAAAGATGACACGAGACTTAAATGGTAATTGATAATATCTAAAAAAATATCACCTGTGCATATGGTGCTAGATAATTCAATGCTGTTATTTGCAATTTACATTTTCCCGTTTTAGTAAATTTTCCAAAGCATGTTCCTACTGAAATCAAATTTTCCGGAGGCATAGTATTTGCCAACTTAAGAATGTTTTCCGAAACATAGTAAATCCTGTCTCTCTGTTCTCTAAAGCAATATACACCATCCGGCCTTTCGATAAGTTGTTTTATATTGGGACCAATGCTGAAAAATAGACATTGAAAAATATGTTTGAGTTTACTATATTTAACTTACTATTTTGCAAGTTTTTCGAACAAAACTTTAGTTCTTTCTTCAGATAGCCTCTTCATATCTGTGTCTTTTTTAGTACTTTATTTTAAGTTTAGTTCTGTTATCTACGGCCCTCTTTGGTGGTCCTTTACTTGAAACGAGCAGAACCTGACTATGAACACTAGTGTTTTATCTATGCCAGCCTACAATTTTATTTAATTTTCTTAAATTTTTGGGGTTATTTGCTGGTTCCTCCTTCTTCTTCTCCTTTCAATTTTTTTCTGTCCTGGTTGCCAGAACTTCGGCCACTTCTGCCTACGGCGATCAGCACCAGAAATCGGCTCTTTTTAATTTTTAGCTACGACCCACGTCTAATGCTAATGCTGCAACCATATTTTACACTAACGTCTTCTGACAGCGGTCTGTTTTCAACTTTTCTACCTGATTCCACACAACGCGACGTTGACCAAATCGGTAGAATTACCCAAGAATCATAGAGCTTACGGTTCTTGAAAATTACATGTTCTTACGGTTTACGGTCCAGTGAATTGCTTGCAACGGTCTGGTAGTGCAGTGATCAGACACTGTGCTTGTGATACGGCGGCCCGGGCTCGATTCCCGTCAGTGACAAGACTTGGCTTTTTTTTGTAAAGCGAATTTTTTTACCTTTTTAAATTTGGGATATTTTAGGCTAGTTTATTATTATTGAGCGGAAGGCAATGCGTGAAGTTGCCAGAACACTTTTAAATTCCCGCCCTCCCCTGATGCAGACCCTTAAGGAAACACGTTTAAAAGTTTCATCTAGCTAATAATAAATTTCAGCCCCCCCCCCCCCCCCCCCCCAATATCAAAATTAACAGCAAACAGTGTATAGAAAAATTAATCTACACTTAACTATTGCCGACATTGGGCGCTGCGGTCTGTTTTCTACTTTTTATTGGCCCGCGCATCACAATGTTGACATTTGTATTTTTTTCAATTCACGTATGGCCCTTCGCTGGCTCCGCGTCGCAACCAAACAAAACTAACCCAAATTTAAAAGGCATACGTAACCTTAAAAAAAAATCAAAACATGGCTTGACACTGACGGGAATCGAACCCGGACCGTCGTATCACAACGGAATAGAAAAGCAGAAAACAGACCGCTGTCGGAAGACGCTACTACATTCAGCCAACATCGTGTCAACGGGTAGAAAGGTTGTAAACAGATCACTGTCTGAAGACCAGTGTTACCACTGCTACCCCGTTCGGGGCAGATCTACCCCTTTTTAATACAATTTCGCTCTCTCGCTCCCCTCGAACATATCTACCCCGCTCCCAAAAATATCAGTTATATAAAAAAATTAATTATACAAAAAAAATGTATTCAATAGTTTTAAAAAAGTGAAATAATCAAGAATCTAGACATTGTCTTTAAAGAAGTCCAGACGAAGCTTTATAATAGTTTTCGGCATTTTTTAGCTGTCATAATAAGCTAATAAGGCATTCTACTAATACATGTCGCAAGAAAACGCGTGTCGGTTAATTTAACGATATTATCGATCGATATTGACTTGGTAACACCATTGTCTTTCCTGTATAAACAATGGTAACATTGAATGGTCACCCAAGGATTCTTGATTATCGTGATCGTGATCCTCGCGATTCCCCTGGGAATAGCGTAAATCGTTCATGTACTGAACTTTTTCTGCTTTTTTGGTAATTTTTTAGTTGACGTGGTTTTGTCGTTTTTTCCTCAGAAACACACAAATTGAGTATTTTACGTAATATTTTGGCATTTTTTATTTTGGCGGAAACTTAATAGTAATCAAATGTTTTGCAGGACAGTGGAGCGAATTGAGGTGCTAGGTGGGGTAAAAAGTTGAAG